>PVKS010009794.1:0-62585 GCA_004027875.1 Aplodontia rufa
TGAAAAACTCAATAAAAATTGATTTAAAAAAAAATGGTTGGGGATGTGGCCCAGTGGTTAAGCAGCCCTGGGTTTAATCCCCAGTAGCATAAATAAATAAATATTTAAAAAATTTGTCCCCACTGGACAATTTTTTCATTATTTACTGTGTATCTTCTCAATAAAAGTTCTCCCTTTTTCACTGCTAGAATAAAACAGAGAGAGAGAGAGAAGGAAGGAAGGAAGGAAGGAAGGAAGGAAGGAAGGAAGGAAGGAAGGAAGGAAGGATAGAAAGGTGGAAAAGAGGGAAGCAGGAGAGACGGAGGGGGAGGAAGAGGAAGAATGATTCTGGTCAGCGTCTGGAAAAGGAGAAACACAACTACAGCACTCTCTGTCCCCTCCTCTTCCACGCACCCCCAAAGTCTGTTTTCCTCTTCTTCCAAGCTGTGTTCCAAATCCCTGTGGTTCAAGAATGTCCCTTGCTGGGCCCCCATCTAGCCCAGCAAACATGTGTTGAATACACACAGCATTATGTGTGGGGTGTGGACACAGAGCATAGGCGCCCATAGGCACACATTCTTTTTTTTTTTTAAAGGACAGTATGAGAGAGAGAGATACAGAGACAGAGAGAATCAATTTTTATTGAGTTTTTCACATGGCTTTTGTTGCTCTGACAATTAGTTGTGTACATGGGTGCTGGGGTTTGAACCCTGGTACCTGCGCTTGCCAGGCAAGCGCCAAGCCACCACTCCAGCCCCGGGCACACAATCTTACAGGACCCATCCAGCGCTTCTCTTTTCTATAACTGCTACAGAAAAGTCACTGTCCCTCATTCGAATAATAAATTAGGGAAACTTTTCACATTAATTTGTTCATATCTTTTCTTTTCCTTTGAAGAGAGAAGGAAAGAGAGAGAGAGAAGGAGAGAATCAATTTTATTTATTTTTCCATCTGGCCTTTGTTTTTCCAACACTTAGTTGTGTTTGTGGTGCTGGGGTTTGAACCTGGGTCCTCGTGCATACCAGGCAAGCGTTCCAACCTCTGAGCCACTGCTCAGCCCCTGTTCATATTTTTCAATAGTAAGAACTAGCACAGTGCCCAGTACGTAGCAGGTTCTCAATAAATGAGAGCTGATGTTCATTAGATGGCATCCAATTTCTTATAATTACAATGTTATGATAAGCATCCCCTCATCGGGTCTTCCCCATTTATCTTCTTATGACAATGAATAAATGAAATTTAGAAAATGACAATGGTCATGTTTATTTTCAGGGGCCAATAAGGGTACAAGTAAACACGTATCTTTAGGACATGACTGTGGTAACTAATTCCTCTTTTTACTCTTGTTTTAGGATGGGTTTGGGGGAGCTGATTTTTTTGCATTTAAAGTTGATGTGAGGGGCTGGTGGCTCAGCGGTTACAGTGCTTGCTGGCATGCGCAAGTGCAGGGGTTCAAACCCCAGCACTCACCTACACAACTAGGTGTCAGAGCAACCAAAGCCATGTGAAAAACTAAACAAAAATTGATTCTCTCTGTCTCTGTCTCGCACTGTCCTTCTCTCTAATAAAAAAGAAAAATTGATTTGAATTTTATCTTTTATAGTGTATTTTTTTCATTCTTTAATCTATTTTGGAATTTATTTTTGTGTGTTTTGAGGTGTAGAGGCATAACTATTTTTCTAAAATTAATAACAAGCTGTTCAGCCTTTGAACAGTCTTTGCTCCCAGCAAATGCCATCTTATTATTTATGAAATTCACATCCATACATGGTTCTCTTTCAAGGCTCTCGTTTGTTCCATTGGTCTACTTGACTATTGCTTTACCAAACCACACCTTTAATAACTAGTTTTGCAATATGTGTTTATTGTTCGTTTGCTAAAATTGTCTTGTGCACTCTTAAATACAGTGCAGGAAAATTTTAGAACCAAGCCTGTCAAGTTCCATAAAATTTCTCTGGGAGGTGGATTGGGACTGCTTCACTTCTATAGATCAATTTGGAGAAATTTGACAATTTTGCAATATTGAGTCATTCCACCCAGGAACAAGCTCAGTCTCTCCATTTGTTAGAGTCTTCTTTTATGTTCCTTACTGAAGATTCATAGTTTTCCTCATTTAGATGTTTTTCATAGGTTGAGCTGGGAGCAGGTTTTTGTTACTGTTATAAATCTTTTATTCCCAATTGGTTTTCTTCTTTGTACATGGTTATAAGAGAAACATAGATTTAACCATGTTGAATTTCTTACTGGAATTCTATTAGTTCTAATTATTTTCCAGTTGAATCTCTTGAATTTTCTAGCAGGTAGTCTTATTGTTGGCAAACAAGGACATTTTAATATCTTCCTCTCTGATATTTACACAATGTGTGCATCTTTTCTTGTCTTATTGCATTGACTACCACATCCAGTACAGTGGTCAGTCATAGCAGTGATAAAAAAGGTTAAGAGGAATAAAAAAGACATCCCTGCTTGTCCCTAACTTTTATGGGAATGCTTCTTATCTTTCACCAAGTGTATATAAGCACTTTTTTGTTTTTGTTATCAGGGCTGCTTAACCACTGAGCCACATTCCTAGCTCATTTTATTTTTTTATTTTGAGACAATCTCACTAAGTTGCTGAGATGGGCTTTGAACCTGTGATCCTCCTGCTTCAGCCTCCTGAGCTGCTGGGATTACGGGTGTGTGCCACTGCACCCAGCTCACCAAGTGCTTTTGTATTTGTCTTTTAAATTGAATATTCTGTTTTATGTACATCCCTACATAGTAAATCATCTCAATTCATTTTATGGAAGTTGACAAATCTTTAAAAAACATAATTATTATTCAGTCGAGCATGATGATGCACGCCTGTAATCCCAGCTACTCCTGAGGCTGAGACAGGAGGATTGCAACTAAACAATTTAATGAGACCCTGTGTCAAAATTTAAAAAATATAAAAAGGGCTGAGGATGTGGCTCAGTAGTTAAGCACCTCTGGGTTCAGTCCCTGGTACGAAAAAAAAAAAAAAAACAACAAACTTTATTCAAACCACTTATGCTGAGTAGAACACCAACTGAGCCATGTCAGAGTACGTGGTCCCGGGCTCATGTAATTTAGGGATATAGGAGGGAATGACAGCTGGGATTCCTTTCTCCCCATGACATTTAGAGACAGCGTGATATGATGTACAGAACAAGACTATGAATCAGAAGTTTGAGTTTCTCTTCTATTATTTACTCTCTGTTGATCTAACAATTACTCAACCTCTCTGAATTTCCATTTCCTCATCTCTCAGGTTTATTGTATTCATCAAATGCCTATGATAGGAATGACAATATGACTGCTGTTGCTGACAACTGTTGCTGTGGTAGCACTATTGATGAATATTGACAAGAGGGCTGAGGGTATAGCTCAGTGGTACAGCACTTGCCTCCCATGTGGAAGGCTCTGGATTGGAGCCTCAGAACCACAATAAATAAGCATTAGCAGTGGACTAAGGGAGAGAGACAGAAGACTGAATAGGAGCCCTGGGATGCTCTGATCATCTCTGTTTGCCCCTGAGGCAGTGGGGGGCCCTGGAGACCAGGGCTTCCCCTGAGCCCTCCTGTGACCTGAGTGACTTGTGTTTACTCCTTGCTGCCAGGCTAGGGTCCCAGTGGGACCCACGTGACTCCCTTTGAAATGCCAGCCAGCAGACTTCATTCAGCTGCTGGTCTGTTAGGCACTTTTACCAGGCTGGCCCAACATAGCAGGATTTCTGAGTCTGGGCCTTGGAGTCAGCAGGCCAGGCCTTTCCTGGGACTCCTCATTCCAGGGATCTCCTAAGGCTGGTTGCAGTCAGCAAGGAAGAATAGCGGAGTCCTCACTCCACAATTAGCCTACTTTGTGACCAGGAGCATGTATGTGCGATTGCCTGAACTAACATCCATGCTGGATGGAGTGGCGGAAATAACCTGAGATTTGTGGCAAATCTCCTTCCTCGATGTAGGACGTTGGGACATGGTTTCCCTCATGTGTCATGTAGGAATAGAGTTATCCCTCAATATCTAAGGGGGATTGTTTCCAGGACCCTGACTGGTGTATCAAAATCTCCAGATACTCAAACCCCTTATATTAAGTGATGTAGTATCTGTGTTTAAACTATATATATCTTCCTGTATGCTTTATTTTTATTTTTATCATTTTTTGTGATACTAGGGTACTTGAACCCAGGGTGTTCTACCACTGAACTATATCCCTAGCCCTACCCCCTTATTTTCAAAATGGGAAGGACAGTGAGAGAGAGAGAGAGAGAGAAAGAGAATCAATTTTATTTAAATTTTCATGTGGCTTTCATTGCTCTGTCACTTCATTGTGTACATGGTGCTGGGTTTGAACCCGCATCCTGGTGCATGCCTGGCAAGCACCATAACCGCTGAGCAGTGGCTCCAGCCCCCAGCCCTTTTTGTTTTATTTATTTATTTATAAAAGAGAGAGTGACAGTGAGAGAGAGAGAGTGAGAAAGAGAGAATCAGTTTTATTTAGTTTTTCATGTGGCTTTCCTTGCTCCAACACTTTGTTGTGCACATAGTGCTGGAGTTTGAACCTGCATCCTCACACATGCCAGGCAAGTGCAGTAACTGCTGAGCCATCACTCCAGCCTCCCTTTTTATTTTATTTTTGAGGCAAGGTCTTACTAAGTTGCTGAAAGTCTCAGTTGCTGAGGGTCTCAGTTGCTGAGACTATCCTCAAACTTGCAATCCTCCTGCCTCAGCCTCCCTAATTGCTGAGATTACAGGTATACATCACTACACCCAACCTCCCATGTATTTTAAGTTATCTCTAGATTACTTCTAATACCCAACACAATGTAAATGCTATGTAAATAGCTGCTGTACTGTATTGGTTAGAGAATAGTATCAGGAAAAAAGTATATGTTCTATAAAGACACAACTTTTTTTCAAAAATAATTTTTTTTTCAGTACTGAAATTGAACCCATGCTAGGCAAGTGCTCTGCCACTGATACATGAACAGCCTTTTTTTTTTTTTTTTTTTTTAGATAGAGTCTGCTAAGTACCCAGGATGGCCTCAAACTGAACAGCCTTTTTTTTTTTTTTTTTTTTCAGATAGAGTCTGCTAAGTACCCAGGATGGCCTCAAACTTGCAACTCTCCTGCTCAGCCTCCCAGGTAATCAGGATTACAGGCATGTGCCACTGCAGCTTTCTTTTCCCCAAATATTTTTGATCCACGATTGGTTGATTCCACAAATGTGGAACCCATAGATATGAAGGGCCAAGTATAATGTTCCCAATATTAAAGAGGCTGTCATAAATATTAGGAAAAACAGTGTCTGTGGATGTGCTTAGTAAGATGTAGAGCACAGAATTAATACAAGGTGGTTCCGAGTCTGCTCCTTGGGTGGAAGGCAGCAGATGTGACCACTGCAGGGGTGTTTGTGCAGGATGGACCCTAGACCCATGTGTTAAGAGTAGAAAACCAAGGGGAAAGGGTAGAGGGACTGGAGGATGATTACAGAGAAGGAGGAAGAATCCTAGAGGCTACCTTCAGAGCCTGGGACCCTTTCCCTCATCTCCCATTCATCTCCCTACCCCGCATGCCCCAGATCTCTTCCTGCTGCAGGATGAAAAAGGACAACACTGTCTGGAGCCTCCCTGACAACTCCTGCTGTGTTGCTAAGCAACTTGGCTTTCTCTTCCAGAAAGAAGAACCCAATGCTCAGAGCCTGGGCTTCCAGCTTCCTTCAGCTACTTCCTCTTCCTTCAGTCTCAAAGAAGGAAGGAAATTCAAGGCAGGAGCTTCTTTGACTCATGGAGGAAGAGCTAGGATGCAGAATTGATGTAGACTGGTAGGGAGTTGTATGATCTTGCAGGGCAGGTCCCCGCTTCTGACTGATCAGTGTTGGGGGCAATGACAATCATGGAGCAGTCCTCTGTGCTGGACTCTTTAAGTACATTTTCTGTTCTCAAAATAAATCAAGAAGGTGAGTCTAATCAGTATTTGTTTTATAATGAAATCACTGAGAGGGGAGGGGAGAGAGAGAGAGAGAGAGAATGTAGTTTTCAGTCCCAAGGAATAAGCTAAGATGGCATTTGAAGCCACATTGATCTGATCTCTATTACTCCAGTGTGTTGTTAGAGATAAATGCAAGGGTCACAGTGGACCACAGATTTCTAAAATGCATTTCTCACTTTGTTATTTTCTGGAACTCATCATAAGTGCTGGAATTGGGAGCCTGTGCTGGGTTCGAGCTGGGTTTGGGCATTTTCACCTGTCACTTCCTGAGCTTCTCATCTGCATATCCCTCCATGAATGAGATGGTGATCAAGGGAAAAAGGGATGGGGGAGGGACTAAAAGCCGGCCCAGCAGGGATTGAACTGCATCTCTATTACTAGGCAGCTCTGTGATCCTAAGCAAGCTATTTAACATTTTGTGCATCAACTTTCCTCATCCATAGCATGGGACTAATGCTAGAACCAATTCCAGAGGGTTGTATAGGCTAAATGAACGAACACCTCTTTGAATAGTGCCTGGCATACAAATGCTCAGTAAGTGTTCACCTTTCTTATGTTACTGCGAGGAGGCTTTAGTGGTTAAGAGAATTCACTGCCTCTGGAATCAGACTGGGCTCAGGTCCTGCACTGCCTTTTATCTCTGTGCAACTTTAGAAAAGTTACTTACCTCCTTTGCACCTCAGTTTTCCCATTTATAAAATGTGGGAAATGGCAATGTCTGCTTCAGAAGATTGTCATAGAGATCGAATGCAATTTGGGTATCAGTCATGGTGATGTTAATTGCCATAACAGGAAACCCTCTTTCCTCAGTCCACAATAATGATGGAAAGTAAGCGGTACCATTTATCCTTATTTTAGAGGAGAAAACTAAGTCTCAGGATGGTGTAGGCATATTGTCAAGGTCACATAGCCAGCACCTAGCTGAGCTCTTATAATTCTAGATTCAGTACATTCTCTCCTCCTCCTCCTCCTCCTCCTTCTCCTCCATCTCCTCCTCCTTCTTTTTAAGAGAGTGGGATAGTGAAAGAGAATCAATTTTATTTATTTTTTGATCTGGCTTTTGTTTCTCTGACACTTAATTGTGTATGTGGTGCAGGGGTTTGAACCTGGGTCCTTGTACATGCAGGGCCAGTGCACCAACTGCTAAGCCACCACTCCAGCCCCAGTATATTCTCTTCTTACCCCACAAAGAAACAGGACTCTAACTGAGTGCAGGAGGGCAATGCAAGTGTTGGTGCTTATATCTCCATAACCAGTCGAGGCTGGTTCTTGGTGAAGCTCGCCCTGTGGGCCCAGGACAAGGTCTGGACTGGCATGGAAGAGTAAGTGTGGCCTCTTGAGGTCCTGCTCTGGTCATGTGGAGGGCATCTGATTGGGACCTGAGACAGAGAGGAGGCAGGACCCTGCTTTGCTTTTTTGTTTTTATTTGTCTAATAATAGAAAACACTGATAGTGTTTTCTAAGCACCAAGGTACTTAGATAATCAATCTTTGTAGCAACCCCGTGAGGTAGGTTCTATAATTATCATATCCGTTTTACAAAGGAGGCCATTGAGGCACAAAGAAGTAGAGTGACTTGCTTGAGGTCGCAGAGCTTAGAAGCGGAAGAGCCAGCACTCAAAAACCTGGGAAGTGCAGCCCAGGGCCCTGCTTTAACCACCACGCAGTGCCACCTGTTGGTCACAGAACGGTGTGCTAAGAAAGAAGGAAAGAGCAAACGGGACCCAGCAGGAAAGAATTCCCGGAAATAGAAAGAGCTACAGCCAATGGGACCTTGAGCCACTTGCCTCTGGATGTGAGATGCACTGTCCTGGTGCAGAGAAGAATTATGGGAAATCCTAATCCTTCTGAGGTGGGACATGCCACCCAAGACCTTTACCCCACTTTTTTTCTTTTTTTTTTTTTTTTTTCAGGGCTGAGGACCGAACTCAGGGCCTTGGGCATGCTAGGCAAGCGCTCTGCTGCTGAGCTAAATCCCCAACCCTCCTTACCCCACTCTTGAGCATAGTGGTCTACTCTGAGCTTGAGGGACACAGGAAACTAAAGGCTGGCAGAAGACAATGGGGCAACAAAACAGCTGCAGGCAAGGAACAAACACATCAAGGATTCTTCTGAGACAAGTTGTCTTCTGCTGTGATTGGATGATTAGACAATGCCATGGGGAAGCAGTAGTTTATGGTTACAGGAGAAGCGCTCCAGGAGGGCCCAGCAAGAGAGGATCTGGTGGAAAGGTGAGCACCTGCGCTCTGGGATTCCCTTCTGGGGTCTACTTGAACTTCTGCAAGCCTGCTTTTCCATCTGAAAATTAAGGTAATTCCCCCAACCCCTGTAAGGTTGTAGCCCGTCAGCATAGGGCAGAGCCTGGCAGAGAGTCAGGCAACGAATGGTAAAGCATGCTCTTAGAGTCAGCAGGCCCTCTTGCCAAGAATTATACAGCCCTCAAGGAGCAAGCTGAAGTGGGTTTTGATGCATCTTAAAATCATATTGAGGGGCTGGAGTGGTGGCTCAGCGGTTAAAGCGCTTGCCCAGCATGCATAATTACACAGGTTAAAACCCCAGCACCGTGTACACAACTAAGTGTCAGAGCAATGAAAGCCATGTGAAAAACTCAATTAAAAAAATTGATTCTCTTTCTCTCTCACTCTTTCTCTCTCTCTTTTAAGAGAGAAGGACAGTGAGAGAGACCAGAGAGAAAGAGAGAGAGAGAGAGAGAATCAATTTTTATTGAGCCTTTCACATGGCTTTCATTGCTCTAACACTCAGCTGTGCGTGTGGATGCTGGGGTTTGAACCCATGTACTTGCACATGTCAGGCAAGCACCATAACCGCTGAGCCACCGCTCCAGCCCCTGTCCTTCTTTCTCAAAAAAAAAAAACAAAACCAAAAAACATATTGATGGAAAGATGGCCAAAAGCACAATTACTGATAAAGAGGCATCACAACTGGCCAAGTGGAAGTGTGCCTATGGTTGCATGAGCTAACATAAGAGAAGGTACTCTGTCAACCCAAGTGGCATGACTTCTCTGTGACCATGAAGTTCTCAGACAGTGTGAACACGTACGTCCTCACCTTGCCTGTTAGTGGGATTCACGATCCTATCTGCAAGTGATGGCAGGGGAGCTCAGGCACGCAGGGCACATGTTACTGGAGGTGCATGGGTCTGTGGATCTTAAGAATAAAGTGATCCAGGGCTGCTTGGGACTAGGTAGAAGTGGGAAAAGGTCTAGCAGGAGAAGCGGACGGCACAGGTCCTAGAACAAGCCTTGAGACCATGGCCAAGTCATTTAACATCATGGGGCTTGTTTTAATTAAACTCCAAGCAGATAAAGTCATAACTGCTCAGTCTTCCTCCCTAAACTCAGAGGGGATCAAAAAACAATGGATTTGCAAGTGTCCTGCAAACTCTGCAGTGCAGACCCATGGTGGAGGGGGCAGGGAAGTGAGCAATAAATATTTCATCACCGACCTGAATGAAGTGATAGGCAAAAGGCTCAGAACTTCACAGAATGCAAGAGGGGGTGGGCCCTGGATGGAGAGAGGGAAACAATGGTGGAATCGAGACTTTGAAGGGCCGGGACCAAGGGGTTAAGGGTCAATGAGGGCAGACCTGGATTATCAAGAAGTTGGGTGTAGTAAGAGGACATTTTCCTCAGGGCTTGGGTCAAGACCACAGTGATTTGGCTCAGAGAAGCAGGGAAACCACCAGAGCCAAGGTGGCCTGGGAAAGGGGATAGTCATCTATAGGGTGCTGAAGCCAAATTTGACCTAATACATCACCTTGGACCAGGCAAGTGTTTTTCAACCCTTGGAAAACATTGTTGCTTGTTTTGTTTTTGTTTAGAATAGAAGTGGGAGGTTCCGTGGAGTAGAGTTTGCAAATCCCTGGTTCAGTCTCCCTATTTAATGAGATGAGACTGGAACCACAGAAAAGAGATGTGATTTCTAAAGGTCACATAATAAGTTAGTTGCCAAGCTGCAGCAGGAATTTAAGTTTTCTGGTTCCCAGTCCTTTATCTTAGTCCTTTATCCTACCCCATGGGGTCTATAGGACATAACAGCATGGAGCCTGTTATACCAGAATGTGAGATGATGAAAGCTGAATGTCACTGCATTTTAAAAGGCAAAGAGAGGGGCTGGAGCAGTGGCTAGGTGCTTGCCCAGCATGTGCAAGTACACATGCGCAAGTTCAAACCCCAGCACCACGTACACAACTGTCAGAGCAACGAGAGCCATGTGAAAATCTCAATAAAAATTGATTCTGTCTCTCTTTCTGTCACTGTCCTTCTCCCTTTGGAAAAAAATTGATTCTCTCTCTCTCTCTTTCTCACTGTCCTTCTCTCTTAAAATAAAAAAGAGGCAAAGAGCACTGGTGGCTCAGTGGTTATGGCACTTGCCTGGCATATGTAAGGACACAGGTTTGAATCCCAGTACCTCCAGTACCACGTACGACAATGAAGTGTTGAAGTGTTGGAACAGAGAAAACCACATGAAAAACTAAAGTTGATTCTCTCTTTCTCTCTCTCACTGTCCCTCTCTTTAAATAAAATAAATAAAAGGCAGGGAGGAGGGGGAGGAGAGGGATAAGGAGGTATGGGTAGGGAGAAGGAATAGGTGACAGGAGGGGAGAGGGAGGGATCTAGAGAGACAATCAATAACTCTTTACCCCCCTGAGAATCCAAATAATACTTATGCAACCATTCAATTCTGGAATATTCACAATCTAAGCATTTCTATCCCTTGTAGGGGCAAAATATATAAGAATCAAGAGACTGGGGTATGGGTGATGTGGGGGCGATTCTGGTTTAAGAACATATGCATATCATATTGTTACTTTATATGCATTTATGATTGTACAGCAACTCCTTAATAAAAAATTTTTAAAAAAGGAATAGAGAAAAGGAAGGAGATTATGGCAGTTATCAATAGTGGCCTCTGTGTAACAGATCTATAAGCAATTTTCCCCCCTGTGCTCCATCACATTCTTCATCCAACCAATGTTTTTTTTTTTTACCCAATCAATACTTAATGGAGGCCTTACAAATGTATTTTTCGTAATTTCTACACTGTGCTATTTGGGAAACCATAAAAATAAAGTGAAAAATAAAACAAAAATGGATAAAGGCTCTCTCTATAGGTGGCCCTGGGTGATTCCTCAGGACTCTCTGGAAGGGGCATTCAGGCCCAACCCACAATTCTATCTGTCCAGCCTTCCATTCACATTTCGTCTTCCTGCCCACAGGACACAGGGAAGTCTCAACCGCCTTGTGCAGGCTCAGGGCATTCTCCCCCATACCAGAGCCCCCATACCAGGAACCTTTGGTCCGGCAAGAGACATGCCCCTGGGAAAGAAATACCACGACCACGACCACGAAGGGAAAGCCAGGAGCTCGCCTTGGGGTGCAGCTTAAAAGCCTGGCTATCATTTCAGCTCCTTCCCCAGGGTTGTTTCCCTCTAAGGGAAGGCATTAAGTCCGCTTCCCAGCCAAGTTTTGGAAAAGGCAAGGGGTGCATAAGGGCCGGCATTCAGAAGAGCCTCCTAGCCAGAATGATCCTCTCGACCCACTTCCCGGACTTCCAAGGCAGGATCTGAGATGGAGGGTCAGGATTCCTCTTTTCACCCTCTTCTCTAAAGTCTGAAGGAAGTCTGGGGCCAACCAGGTCCTCCTGTTCTCAGCCTGTTGACACACCCGAGTTTCCACTACGCGGCGCCCAAAGATTCCTAGGGTTAGCTATAATCCTGGCCTACTCTCCTCTGACCAGCAGAGGGAGCGCATCACCCAGGAGAAATAGAGTGTCCCCGCCAGCCCCGCCGAGAGCCGCTAGCGCAGGATCCGGTGGGAGGGAGGTCTCTAAAAATGAGGAGGCGGATCCAGAGAAAAGATGATAGCCCTAGCTACTGGGGGCAGTGAGTGGTCTGTAGGGGAAAGTGAGAGAAGGTCTGGGTGAGAGATGAGAGGGTGGGAGTGGAAGGCAAGGAAAGATATGGAAGTGGGAAAGAGGGTGGAATGGAGAGGGTGCTGGAAGGTTGAGATGGGATGGAGATGAGACGAGCTGGGTCTGAGATTAGGCGAGATGGGGGCAGGTGGAATGTGGTGCACTTCGAGCTGGAAGTTGGGATCGAGCGAGTGAAAGGCAGGGTGCTCTAGGAAGGGTGCAGCAGGGCATCTACCGCTCAGAAAGAACCCACCAAACACCCTGGGCTCCTAGCTCCCAGCCAGTTGCACCCAGGCCTACTGAGCTCTTCCTTGGAGGCCTTTCTGCTCTGGCCTAGGTTGAGCCTCTCCCTCCTTTCCCCCTGAAGAAGGGTCCTGGTGCAGCGAAAAACAGAGAGGAGTCAGCGGGGATCTTGGGCGCTTTAATGGGACTGGAGGGGAATAGAAACAGTGGCCCTCTTGGCCAGATGTGGGTTCAGGAGGAACGGGAACCACAAGTCTTGGGGGTAGTGGACGTTACCAAATCTGCCCGGGGATCGGGGAAGAAGGAATGTGAAACTCCTCCAGGTACTAGGATCAGGAAGCTCCGTGGGGAAGTGGAAAAAGCGAGGAATTGGAACTGAAAAGAGAGGTGGTAGTGAGGGGGGCTTCTAGACGCCAGAAGTGCAGGTGGAGCAGAAACAAAGACAGGAGGCTCTGGCTTTTTAGGATCTGGAGACCTAAAAGAAAAAAGTTAAAGGGAGGAGTACAGTCGGTCTTCCCGGGGGCAGGGGTGAGGCGGGGCAAATCTAGCGTTTAAGGAAGAGGCTTCTGATCCCTTCCAGCCGGGGCTGGGTGCAGCAGGTGGAATAAAATCTGGGTTAAAGGAACGTCGGGGAAACCTCCGGGCTCCCTTTCCCGGATGTGGATAGGACCGGGCGAGGCTCTGGGCGCATGGGAGAGGCTGCGCAGCACCCCGCCGGCCCGTCTAGTGGTAATGGCCTCCCAAATGCGTGGCTGCGGCCACCGCGCCGAAGGGCCCAGGTGGAGGTTGCAAGCCAGGACTGGGATAGAGTGCAGCAGTGGCGGCGGCGGTGGCCGCCGGGTTCGGGCCGGGCCAGTAGGAGAATCCGGCGGGTGCGACGCCAGCCGAGGCGGCCATGAGGTTGAGTTTGGAGAGGCCGGGGAAAGGCAGCGGGGCCAGGCCGGCGGGCAGCTTGTAGAGCGCGCCGTCCTGGGCGGCGGCGGCGGCTGCGGCGGCGGCAGCGGCTGCGGCGTGTGCATGCGCGGGTGGCGGCTGGCAGGCCTGCGCCAGGCCCTGGAAGTCGAAGCGGTAAGCGTAGCGCTTGCCATGCACCTTGCTCATGATGTTTTTGTCGTAGTAGTAGCGCAGTGCACGGCTCAGCTTGTCGTAGTTCATGTTAGGCTTGCTCTTGCGCTCGCCCCAGCGCCGCGCCACCTCGTCCGGGTCTGTGAGCTTGAACTCGCCGTGGCCGCCCTCCCACGCGATGCAGCCGGCATTCGCGCGGTCTGCCAGCAGCTCCAGCAGAAACTGCCACAGCTGAATCTGTCCGCTGCCTGTGGGGAAGGGGACGGTCAGCCACAGGCTAGATGGGGAAGTGTGGAACTGGGGAAAGAGGCGAAGCGGGAAACCAACCCAATTCGGTGGGAATCCGAGCCCGGGAGAAAAAGGCCATGCCCAGCTGTGCAGCTGCCTGCAGCTGGAGCGGCTGGTCTGGGAAGGGCTGATCAGCAGAGCGGTCTCCAGCTGTTACACCCTTTTGTACAAAGGAAACGCAGCTCCTACTTAGCTGGATGTAGCCCCTTGGGCAGACGGTTTTGGAGAGGGGAGGAAGGAGAAGAATCTTCTCTTCCTTGGGGAGGCAGCGGTGAACCAAGGCCCTCAGCCTTCTAAGGTGAGCAATGGCCAGACATCATTCCCTCCTCGGGTCAGGGCAGAGCCTGCGCAACCGAATAGGGTAGCCCTGCCCGGGGTCGGACTGCCCAGCCCATCTGGACCACATCCAGAGATTCAGAGGAAAGGGGCAGACGGGCATCGGGACAACCCGAGCCACTACTGTACAAGGCCTAACCGGTGTCCAGCCCCAAAAGCATACAATTAGATCCCGCCTGAGGTGTGGTGGGTTTTCCCAGGCAGGAAGGAGGACATGAGAGGAAGGGCAGACTCTCAGCGGCCTTCAGGTGGGCAAAGCTCTGTGTTGGCAGTGCTGTTTGGCTTCCCTTTTTCGGAACAGGCGGAATGAAATCCCTGTGTGGGAAGGTACCATAATTCTCCAGGGCCTAAGGGACAGCTGTGGGAAGAGGAGATAGGACTAAAATGGTGTTGTGCTATGCCCTGGAGTCCTCCCATTCTTAATCAATTTTCCTGTGGATTTCCAGGAAGTGGCCAGAAAGTTTTTCCTGGATATAGAGGGGGTGAGGGTGTGGGGACCCAGAATTCGGTTCCTCTCTCTTGGGGCCCAAAGCTTGCAAATCTTGATACAACCCCTGCTCCCTTTTAGAATAAAACGATTTTCCTCAAATTTGTCTAATTATTGCCTCAAATCCAGACGGGTGAACTTCTTTTTCAACCACTTGCTCTGATCCCAGGAGTTTTCTTCCCCCACAACAACAACCCCATCCCTCCAAGCCAACCCAGCAAGGAGCTGCCTGGCTTCAAGGCTGACTGAGTTTTAGGGTCACAAGCAAGGGAAGGTTTGGGTTTAAACGTGCACCTGTCACCCACCGATGAGCAGTATCAGAGGCTTGGAAACCTTTGCCTGTTGGATGGTCCTATTCCCTTCCTTGGGGCAGAGGGAGCCACGCCCAACCTCCCTACTGTGGCTTCTGCAACTTCAAGACTTTTAGGATACTGCCTGGGGCAGGGGCTGTGGGGAGAAGTTGCTTGGAGGACCAGCCTCAAACTGGCTATTTTAGTGAGGGTGCGTCACAGCCAGCAAAGCTGTGAAATAATCACAATTGCCGCACGGCTTGACCCGCAGAGATGCGCCGAGGTCGGCTGGCTAGGGCGGGTAAAACAGGAAGTACCCGCGGGGGTTTGGCTACTGGGCAGCCCAATATGGTGAAGTAATTCTCCAGGTCACCTTGCCTGGGCTGTGTTTCGGCCTTACACTCCTGTTGCTGACAGGACAAGGATGCCAAGGGCCTCAGGCACAGCCCCCCAAACTGGAAAACCATAGCAACAGAAAAAGATCTGGGGGCCAGGATACTCTGCGTCTGTCCTGGCTTATGAATCCCGTCGTAGCATTGGGAAAATGCAAGAGTCAAAGGCCAAATGAAATTCTCCCCCAGGCTTCCCGCACAACAGTCCAGGACCCTAGGCTTTGCGGAAGTCCACACGGCTCCCACCTGTCCAGTGGCAGTAGCAGCCTTTCTATTGCGGTCCGTTCCGAGTCCCCCATTCACGGCCCTCGCTTCCACCTGCCCAGTGCACTGACCAGCTCACCTTTTTGAGCCGCAGGGCTCAGAGGTCCCCAGCTCGTGCTCTTCCCTTCCTTGAAGAGGCCGTCTCCGACGGGATCTGCAGTAGCAGAAGAAAACAGTCAGGCAGATCCAGGCGGAAGTTGTGAACTTGACCGAAAGGGCCCGGGGCCAACTCTCCAGGGGCTGCGGTGTTCTGGGGGCCCGGGCCATCCAGCTCCTCCTCCGGGAGCCCGGCCCCAGCGCGTGCGGCGCAGAGCCCCTCCGTAGCGCCCAAGTCAGGAAACGCGTCCAGGAAAAAGGAAATCCGCTTTCCGAAGGGGCTGGCTGGAGCTTTATAAAGCTGTGCGGGGATTGAGCCAGCCGAGCCTGGGCGAGCGGAACCCCTCGAAGAGAAGAGGAGGGCGCTTGGAGGGCCTCGCTGGTGCGAAGGCTGGGAGCAGGAAGGTGAGAAGCTGAGAGGGCACTGGGCGACGCCCGGCGCGCACCACAGCCTTCGCGCAGGGCTGGAGCGCGGAGTGCTCCACCACAAGGAAGACCCCTGCTTCCCTACCAGGCATTTCTGGGCCTCTGAGTCCCCATCTCATCCCCCTAGGTTCCCAATCTGCTCACTTCGTATCCTCTAGACCCACACTGAAACCCCAGAGCTCTCTATCTGCCTTTAAGGTTCCCTGCTTGTCCTAAATTGCAATTAGTCCCCCACCCCGCAATCCGAGTGCCCGGACTGCATCCTATTCCTTTGGACCCCACAACCCCCTTTTCCAAGCCCTAGCCTAGACTTCCCGCCCAGGGTCCTGGTGCCTCCAGCCCCCGGCTGGTCCCTGGTACCTGGCAGGTACATGTTGATCAGCAGGGGCTGGGAGGCGCCGCTCTGTCTCATCGCTGCCGGGGGACTGGGCGGTGGGAGATGGGGGGGCGGGGTAGGGGGGAGCGTCAGGCTTTGCGCTTCAGGGGCACCGATCCCCGCCCGAAGCGACCGCGGGTGACAGGGAGGAAAAGACGGCGCCCGGTCCGGCAGGGCCTGGCGGGAGGGGGCAGCCCGGGTGTGGCGCGGGGTGGGATGGGGGTGGGGGTCCTGTAGCGAAGATCCCAGCTACACTGCCGCTAGGAACCCTCGGTCCCTGAGCGGGCAGGGGCCGCAATTTCCGTTTTAATTAAAGTGCGGCCGCCTCGGCCCCCGGACCCCGCCCCCGCCCCTCTTATCTTCCCATCGCAATAAAGTCTCCTACGCGCCCTGCCACAGCCAAGAGCACCCGGCAGCCCCCCGCGTCCCGCAGCTGGGGAGACGCGCGGGGGATGGGCCCTGGCTACACACTCTGATGGGGGCCGCCAGCGCGTTTCTTTTCTGCCTTTCAGACTCTGCAAACAGTAGATGGACCTGGGTACCTGGCCCCATTTCGGACTCCCGATGTCACAGCCCCCTCCTCAGAGCCTTCCTTCCAGCCTGCTCCCACCCCTCTTACTACTCACTCTCCTCCCCTCTCCTCCCCTACCCCCACCCGGGTTCTCGTCTCCAGGCTGCGTTATCTGCATCTTCACTTTTAAATTTCCGCTTCCCTCCCTCTCGCCTGTCGCTGCGCTCCCGGCCTTGCAGCCGTTGCTCCCTTTATCTCAGTCCACCCCCACGCCTTCTCCCTCCTCCTCTTCTCCCACTCTCTGCTCTTCCCTAGAGACCCGATTCCGATCCCTGTCTCCCCTTTATTTTCACCGGTTTCCTGCCTTTCTACGGTCCCAAGCTTCAGGCCGGTCGTTGGGGCATCTCCCTTGGCAACTTCTGTAGGTTATCCCCTCCTTTCCCTTCGCCACACTCTTTCTAGGTCTCCCCTGGCAGTCTAGTCTGTGCCTGGTTTCTGTCCTGCTCTCATTTCCCTTTTATTTCTCTCTCTCTCTCTCCTTTTTCTCATTCATTCACTTTCTACAAATTGGTTGTGGCTGGTCTACTGTCAGGCTTCAGAGACATTGAGAGTCTATGCTGGCTTGTCCTGGTAGACTCCAGACAGCTCCTTCCGATTTCCCCTACAACCACTTCTCTCCCATCCTTACCCATTCCCTGTCCCCTAAACCCACTCTCACAACCACTCCCATTCTGGTTAACCCTGAATCAGGCTATAGCAGTACAAGGGTCAAGAGAGGGCTGTATTGCATATGGCCCCTTCTAACTTGTGCAAAGAAGCTGATGTGGTTCCCAGGTGGACTAGCGTCTCTGGGTACCTCTGTGACTTCTGGCTCTGGAGAGGCAAGTTAAGGAGGGATTCTAGCTGAAACTGTGGCCCTGGGTCAGAAGCATCCCTTCTGTGGGCATGTGGCAACCTGTTAGTGCCTACAGAATTAATATTCCTAAAATCCTACTCTCTAGCTGCTTGAGCCCAAGGGTAAGGAGGCCTGGGAGAGGGCAGGTCCCCATTCCCGGTCCAGGTTCTGAGCTCTGTTTGAGGATGGTTGGAAAGTCCTGTTTCTGGGTGTCTGCTGTGCCCTTTGTCTGTGCTTATTTGCTGTAACTGCCGGGGTGTTCGCTTTTGCTGGGGAATGGTGCAAAGGAGCCAGGGAAGACTGTGGGACAGCAGAGTCTTGGGGGTAACACGGAGGATCCCAGACCTCAGAGAATCCTAGAGAGATGGGAACAGGGGCATTAGATGTGGACATGGAAACTGGTGGAGCAAAGAGGGAGATTGGGATGTTTCCTGGGGATCAAACTCACAACTCCATAGGAGGAGAGGGCCTTGAGGTAGGGTCAAGATCTCATGACCAATTACTGCTTTCCCCAACCACTATTTTTTTTTTTTTTTAGAGAGAGAGAGAGAGAGGGAATCAATTTTATTATTTTTTATTAGTTTTCATCTGGCCTTTGTTTCTCTGACACTTGGTCATGTATGTGGTGCTGGGGTTTGAACCCTTTGTCCTTGTGTGTGCCAAGCAAGCCCTCCAACCACGGAGCCACGGCTCCTGCCCTCCCCAACCACTGTTGACAGAAGACAACAAGAAGCAGGAGGTAAGATCTGGGAGGGCTGGGAGGCACCAAGGTTCACTCACTTAATACTCTTTGCAGGAGGCTGAGGCAGAAGGGTGAGGCACTTAGAGAGGAGATCTGCCCAGTCAACCCAGCCCTGAGCTTGGCAAAGATCAACAGTTGAGGCTTTGCGCCCAGGCTGACCAAGGACTTGGGCACTGAGGGGTAGGGCACTGGCAAGTTTGTGTGTGTTGGGGGACAGTTTTACCACTTCTTGACCTCCTCTATCCTGTCCTGCTGCAGGTGCAGCCAGGGTAGAATTCAATGGAGAGTCCTTGGTGGGTTCCCCTCTATCCTGCTCCTACCTCTCTCCCTAACTGCCATGGATGTGGGGAGCAGAGCCTGAACCTCCAATCTAGGAAAACCTAGAAGGTCCATGGTAGCAAAGGCTGAAGCAAATATTGCCTCCCTCAACTTCTTCACTGTGCAAGAGGAAACTGAGCCCCAGAGAACAGTGCCCTGTTCAGGGTCCTGCTAATGGTTCCTGAAGCCATGTCGGTGACTCTTCCTGCTGCCAACCACAGAACCTCCTGGAGCGAGAACAGCTAAACCAAGGTTCAGACACCTGATCTCCCTTCTTTCTTTGCCCCTCCTGGAAGTGGGCTGCTGGACGCAGGTCAGTTTGTGTGGATCCTGCCTCCCCATCCTATTTGCATGACTTTGGAAGAAGTCATAACATCTGCACTGTTTTATTCCTTTTAACTGTAAAATGGGAATTATAACACCTGCATGCAGAATGAAAAGTTTTATATAAGATAACATGTGTGAAGTGCTTAGATAAGATTCTGTACATCTACTTATTGTTACTATTATCATCTCCCAAAGGCAAAGGGAGGAGCCTTGACCATTCAGCAATCTTGCACTCCTTTGAGGCCCACTGAAGGCTGGGGCTCTGCTGAAGCCTGAGGCTTTACCCACAGTTCATCTCAACCTCCACTTCGCCTGGATTTATTTGGCATCAAGAGCCCTGTGTTCAAATCCCAGCTTTGTTTTAAGAGAGAGGGATAGTGAGAGAGAAAGAGAGAATTTTATTTCATTTTTCATTTGGCTTTCATTGCTCTGACACTTCATGGTGTAGGTGGTTCTGGGGTTTGAACCGGTGTCCTCACGCATACCAGGCAAGCACCATAACCACTGAGCCATCACTCCAGCCCTAAATCCTGGCTTGTTATCAAATAAGTGGGTGATTTCATCAAGTCCCAGTTTCTTCATTAGTGAAACAGACGAAGAATGGAAGATATTAAAAGGATCAAATGCAACAGGGGCCATGGACTCTGAGAGGCCATTCAAGTGTACAGCAGAATTCATACCCCACCTATAATTGTTCCTTAGTGCCCTGACCCAACTAAGACTCACAGGGAGGCAAAGCAACAAGGGCTCTCCATTGACTGCCTCGATGCTCTTTCATAACACCACAAACATTTTCAGGGGGTTCCTATGGCATTAATATAATAATCCCTTTGAGACACAAAAAGAAGAGACCAACAGCCCCAGTTTATGGGAAGGGGATTGAGGCTCATGGATGCTATTTGATTTGGTTCCAAATATTTTGCCTTATGATCTTGGATTTTCCGAAAGGTGTAACTTCCTGATTTTGCACAGCTCAAGTCTGAGTCAGACTGCGCTCCAATATCACTCTGCCTTTCTGGGCTAGAACAATGACCTGATCCCCACTGGGGGCTTGGCAACACAAGAATACCTGCAGGAGAGAATAAGGGACGTCCAAAGGGTCTGGAAAAGTTCTGCCTATATTGAGGCATGGGTATCATTAATTGTGCCAAAGAGGTTGCTGGGGGAAAACCACACTGCCATGTCCAACTTTGCTATGACTGTGAGTTTCTGTCACTTGTCCCAAAACTCAGTTGCTGAGGCTGGCCTCCAACTTGTTATCTTCCTGCCTTGGCCTCTGGTGTTGCTGGAATTGCAGGTGAGTGTCACCATGACCATCTTGTCCCAGAACTCAGGCTCACTGTGTCAGTGACTGAGGGGACACTCCAGCTCACCTGTCCTCTGGAGGGTAGGGAGGAAGAGGAAGAGTGAAGGGGGTAGTTTGAAATAACTGAAAGAAAGGGTATAAAATGCTTTATAAATTCTGGAGTTGAATATTATACACGGGACTGTTATTATTCAAAGGTTCTGGGGGCTAGGCTCAGAGAGGATATCTTCTTATGAGGGCTTGAGAGGCAGAGGGACCTCCTATTAATTCCTTTCCAGGGAATGGAGGAAAGGGGACTATTGAAGGAGGCTGGCAATGTTCCCTGGCTGGGTGGGGAACCAGGGTGAAAATAAAGGCTAAAGAGATAAAGGCTGGGGACTAAAGAGAAACCCAACAGAACTTCCACAGTGTGTTAAAGAAGTTCCTTGTTGTGTGGCAGCGGGGCAGGTGTGTAGAGGTTGAAATGCAGCTAAAAGCCCTGCTGCTGGGAGTGTATCCTCACCATCAGAAGATGACAAAGGTGTACCCTGGGTTTGCAGTACCTGTGACCCACACTGGTCAACCTTTATCAAAAAGAGGTGTGAGAGTATATTTAACAGGATCGCTGCACCATTACTAGCAGGGCCTACTCACATCCTAAGCCAGTTTATGCTTGATAGTCAAGGGTCCTGGAGCTTGAAAGGAGGGGAGGGTTGTGACTCTCTGAATGATAATAATGGAGTTCACAAAGCAAGACACAAGAAGGAGGCAAAGAGGGGCAGGCAGGTTCAAGATCCTTTATTGAGGGTCCTCGGGGGAGGTGACTGGGGATGTTGAGCCTAGTGCTGGACTCTCCGAATGGACTGCAGCTGCCCGCTGTGGGCCTGTGTGCCAAACTCGCTGTAGGTCCGGAACTCACCACTATGTCGGTCCCGCTCTAGTACATACTGGTAGCCTCTGTAGCCTGGGTACTGGTAGGCCACCCACCTAGGCCAGTGAGGAAACAGGTGGTGAGTAGGCACTGCCCCTGCCCCCACCTATGTCCTCCATTAGCAGTTCCCCTTCCCAGATCCCAGCTCCTGCTCCAAAACCAGTCTTTACCTTTCCCCACCTAGATCTCTTCCTGCCCTGAGTACTGCCCTGGTCTTTCTATCACTTGTCTCCTGCTGTCTCCTATTCCCAACCTCCACTGCCTCTTCACCCCCCTCTGTACCTCATTGTACTTCTGGCTCTGGCTCCCATTCTTCACTACCTCCTCCCTCTCTCCGTCCCCTCAATTCCTCTTGCCTCCAAGCCCCCACATCTCCTAGTGCCCCTCCCCCACCTCCTTGACTCCTGTTGCCTCCCTGTTCCTTCCCATCTCCTTTCCTCTGTTCCAGTTCCAGGACTCACGCTCCAGAGCTGACTTTGATGGAACCCACGTCCTTGCTAGTCCAGCCCATGGAGGGCAGGGATGAATAGTCATCACTGAGTTCAAATTTGCAGCCCTGGAAGTTGTCCCCTTCAAACAGTGTCACACGGCTGTCACTGTGGTGCTGAGGCACAGGAAGGGAGACAGAGAGATCAGGCTCTCCAAAAGGGTGTTAGTGGATACCTTCTCAGCCCCACACCCCCCTACAAGCACTCCCAGAATTCACTCCTTAGCTCTCTGGCAGTGTGACAAGCTGGGGTGCTCAGAAGCCGCACCTGGCCCCTCCCATGACTTTGGGCTGATGTGATGAGACTGGTATATGTTGCGGAGGACCCCAGAAACTCTTTCAGATCTGGGCTAGAGGGCATCTTGTGACATGGGCCTCTCTTTCTGGAGGAAAATCGGGAGGCCTAATTGAAGTCTGGCCCATTAAACAAGGAAGTTCCCTAAGGGCCTCACTGACTACCCAATCCCCTGCCCAGCACTCTGGATGCAGCTTCTCTCAGGGTAGGGTCCAGTTAAGGGGTACTGGATGGAAGAGGCAGAATGGAAAGTCCAGGGCCTCAGTATTTGTTGCCTCTTGGCTTCCCTAGTGCCAGAGTCTTCCCCTTATGGAGCTCCTCAGCCTCTTGGAATAGACAGCTGGGCTTGGCTATGTCCTCTGTCCTCTACCCCCAACTCCAGGGCACACCAGTACCTAAGTAAGCACAGATGGGAAGAGAGGTCCTCCTCTCCAGTGTATTTGATACGTTACCATCCCAAAGACACAGACACACTCAGAGACTCACACTCTTCTCAGCCTTGACACCTGGTTTCATCTCCCTTTGTAACCTTGGGAAGCCACATTGCCCTCTGAGCCTCATTTCTACAACTGTGTATGGGGCTAACAGCAGCTGCCCCAACCTCACAAGGCTGGGTGATGACAAAGGCTGTCGCTCACACCTGTGGTGGCTCACACCTGTGGTGCACTGGGTGTGAAGGACCACCTGCAGGAAGGGCATGCCTCGATGCTGTCCATGGTGCTGATTTCCAGGCATCTGGTGCCCACAAACCCAATATTCTGAGACCCCTCTGGTTCTGGGAGGTAATACCTTTACCACCCATCTAGGAGTGTATGTATGCACCCCGTGCAAGGGGTGGATGGCCCTTCCAAAGTGATAGGGCCAGGTCCTGGGCCTGGAGCCAGGAAGCAGATGAGGGGAAGTGGGCTGTGCTCACCGCGCAGAGCACTGGCCGGAAGGACAGCAGCTGATTGCTGTGGTGGCCACTGCTGCCACTCCAGGCACTCCAACGAGGATAGTCTCCCTTCTCCAGAATGAACTGCTGTCCCTGGAAGTCGGGGTACTCGAAGCCCACCCATCTGGAAAACGAGAGGGGGAACTAGGAGGCATCTGCCCGGCTTCACTCCTTCTGCCCTTCTGCCTTGTTTGCCATGGATGAAAAGACAAAGAATTCAATCTCTTTCTCCAAAACCCCAGGCCCTTCCCTTGACACACACCTTATATGGCAATTCAGCCCCTCTTGAGGTTTAAGACCCCAAACTGCCAGCTATTTGGGGTTTGGGGGGCCCATGCTCCCCACTCAGGGCATCCCAGGTTGGAAGGATTTTTTAGGCTACAAAGATCATCGGATCAAGCACTCCTACCCCAAGATTTAGGTGCTTGCATAGGGAAGCATTGGAACCCCCCACCTGCTGAAGCAGCAACCTGGCCTCAGCTTTCCCAAGGTCTCCAGGCTGGGGGCTCTAAGAGACCAGGGTGGGGTCAGAGGGAGGAATTTGCTTTCTTTTGTTAAAGTGCAGAGCTGTCTAAGTTTGTTCAGAGAAAAGCAGTGGGAAGGACATAACTACACTGGAAATTCCTTTGCGGTTCAGGCTAGCCCCACGGGTTGCTTCTTGCCTTTGTCTCTTTAGAGCATGAGGACACAACTCTCTCACGTTTGTCTCGTGACAGGTCCGGAGTTTTGGAGAGATGGAGGGTTTCCCATGTTGGTGAGTCTCCCCTAGGGTTTACAGGGCTGGAGGCTGAGGTCCCAGGACCCGAGCTTAGAAGCGGGGAGCCTGGCATCGCCTCAACCCAGCCCAGACGCCACCAGGAGATCACTCACGCTCCGTTCTCCACCTTGACCGAGCGCACCCTGCGCAGGCCTCCCCGCTCGCTGATGTTTGCACAGTCGCTCAGCAGCTGACAGCGTCGGCCCTGGAAGTCTTCCTCATCCCAGAGGGTGAGGCAGGCGGGCGCCGGGCCCGGCGCGGGGGCGCTGCTCATGCCGCTGCGGACAGGATGGGCGGGACCACGCGCTCAGCTCTTGAGAGCCCCCCTGTCTAACCAAGGCATGCCCAACTCGGATGGGGTGTCTACGACCCCAGGGCTGGACCTGGCCTGGCCATGGACCCCGACTGCCAGCGGCTGTCCCTCATCTCGCCCTCCCCTGCCCCACCATCGGGTATTCACCAGGTGGGTGAGCGAGGCTCGCAAGGAAAACGGAGAAGCTGCGCGCTTGCCTGGCGTGCGGGCCTTTATACTCAGGCCTCGTCCCCGCCAGGCTCCCTCTCCCGCAGGGGTGGGGGGCTGAGTCAGCAGACCGGCTGCGGTCCGCTCCGGCCTCCGCTGGGGAGCCGAGGCCTTTCCCGAAGCCGCTGATCTGGCCCCAACCCGCCAGCATGACAGCAAAAGTGCTGAGAGGCGCGTCGCGCTCCAGCCGAAGCTCAGGCTGACTGTGCGCTTTCTTTCATTCCGGCCTGGCCCAGGCAGGGCGCACTCAGCCTCGGGGTAAAACACGCGATCCCTGGCTCAGACTCTCTGGCATGAGGGTATCAGGCCTACCTGTGGCCTCCAGCTAAGACCGTGCTGGAGCTGACACACCGCGGAAGTTCTGCCCAGTGATAAGCTGCACCTCTTCAGCCCCAGATGGAAGGCTCTTTTGGTCCACGCTAGGGTGGACGTAAAGAACGTTCAAATGACTCTCCTCACGCACCTCGGTCTTCTTTTCTCAAGAGGAGCCGTCCATCGAGATCCCTTTCCTCTCAAGGGTCATTTCCCAGATCCCGGGCCAAGCACTCTCCCAGTTTTCTCTGGCCCAAGGAACAAGAGGAGGAGGTGACCGGGACTCGCCACAAGGCGGCGCTAAGCTCAGGAAACAAGAACCACCCCCCACTCCCGCCACCAGGAAGGACCTGGGTTTACAAAGGATTTAGGAATAACCAAGGGAGGGGCTACCCGTGATGGTTAGGAAGAACATCTCGACCTGACCTCCCCGCCACACCCGGATCCACGACACTGCTGGCACAGAGCTCCAGGGCGTGGAGCTTAGGACCCGACTTTGGCCTGAGGAGGAGGAGCTATTATCGAGTGCTCAGTTCAGTCCAGGTACTCTGCTAGGGCTTTCCTGTGCGTGGTCTCAGAGAAATTTTAACACTAACCTGAGGGTTTGGTAGCTGTTGCTGTCCTGCATTTTCCAGAGGAAGAAGCAGAGTCCAAAAAGAGGTTCAAGAGTTGGTGGAGGTGTCACAGCCAAGAACTGGCTGAGCTGAGATGTGAACCTGTTAGTGAAAGTTCTAGACTCTTTCCCCCACACAACCCTAGTGCCACGTGTGGTGGGGAGAGGCGAAGAGGGGGAACAAGGACAGGCTTGGATCTTAAAGCAGTAGCTCCAGAAAGATTTCCTCACCACCTGCACCACTAACCACTGTAACTATCAATGAGACTAAGGCTTCTTGCAAAACAGTACAGGTTTGTTACATGGAGTAGTAGGTGGTATTCTGGCAGAAGAGTGAAAGGTGAGTGTAAAGGGAGCTAATAATTTTGTTGCTCCTGTGAGCCAAGTGCTTCCTTTATAGACTCAAGACTTCGTTTATAGACAGCTCCACAAGGTCAGTTTGCATGTGGAAGCTGAGGCTGAAAGAGGTCCAGGGTCTTGTCCAAATTCACCTAACTAGAGGCTTGGAGCCATGGCTCAGCAGTTAGGTGCTTGCCTGGCATGCTCGAGGAAAAGGATTTGAACCTCAGCACCATGTACACAATGAAGTGTTGGAGCAATGGAAGCCACATGAAAAACTAAATAAAATTGATCCTCTCTTTCTTAAAAACAAAAAAGTTCACATAACTAGCCAGTTTCAAAGCAAGAAAAAAACTAAGACAAACACAAAAATAAACCAACCAAAGCCAGGGCTCTGTCACTACCTGTCCCAACTTTTGTGACTGACTCACCAAAGGACCAGATGTGAGTATCCCAGCTCCTGGAAGCCTAGTTATGTGAGCTTCTATCCTTCTCCCAGCCTGCCAAGTTCATTCCCATCTCAGAGCCTTTGCATTTGCCGTTCCTGTTCCCTAAAATGTCTTAGTCACAAGATCTTGGCCTATCTTCTCTGTCACCTCCTGAGTGAGGCTGTTCGTCTCTTGCAGTCCACTATATCACCAAGTTTTCTCTCCAGGGTTTATCATTCTGGCAACATACCTTTTTCAATGTGGGTCTATGAATGTCTCCCTTACTAGAGTGTAAGCTCTATTCAAAGGGGCAGGGACTGTTCCTGTCTCATTCTTGGTTGTTATCCTCAAACCTAGCACAATGATGTATACATAGTAGGCCCTTTTTGAGTAAATAACAAGATGGTCAGGTGTGGGCCAAATGTCCATGGAGAAGCAGGGTAGAGGAAATTCTCCAGTAGGAGTGAGGGTGGATGGTTTGTCCATCCTGCTACCTCCTTGCTCCCTAAGTTCTGGTTTGCTGAGAGTTGGGTTTTGGGTGCTAGGAGCCAGAAGCACTTCGTTTTGTTCTCTCTTTTCACTTGTGAAAAAATTGCTGTTGGATGTATAACTATAATGCACCAGTAAAAAATGTGAAGAGAAAAAATATGCTGTTGGGGCTCATATTCGTGAAGGTGAGTGCCCTAGAATGGGGCATAGAGATGGAGTCCAAGTCAGAAGGATATGGACCTGAGATGGAACACCCAGGGCTAGGTTTGGGAGTGGGGCCGCAACCAGACCCAGTTCTCTGATTCTTTTCCCTGGCAAGGGTTAGACAAACAGAAATGGGATATAATTTTCACAAGGTGAAGTCCCAATTACAGAATGGGACAAGAGCCAGCGCTGGAGCTCTAAGGTCCTAACCTCTGCTCTCGGTTTCACAAGCCTGGGTTAAGGCAGGGGTGAGGTGTCAGCTAGCCATGGGCTCTCTCTTTCCTTTCCTCTGCATCCGACAATTCTAGATTCAGCCACCAGAGGGCGCAGCCAGGCCACGCTGGTCGGAAAGAGGCAGGCTCAGGCCGTGGGGCTGGGGAGTTGGTGGGTCGCTGAGGTTGGGAGGGGCCACCCGCGCGGGTGGCGAACGCGTCAGGCTGTGAGTCTGCGCTGTTAGTGACGCGGACCTGGTGTGTTAGCCCCAAGGCTCTGTTTGCACTGCAGCCAGGGTCTGGACATGCCGCTGAAGAACCGGCTCTACCTGGGGCTGGGGGCAGTTTCTAGTCCAGGTGTTGGTCAGATGACAGCAGGAGGGGTGTGTGTATGCGTGGGTGTGTTCCGCGGTTCGGGGAGCGGGCAGAGGAAGGTCGTGCAGCTTAGATCCAGATCGAAATTGGGCATCCAGCTGAGATTTAGGGTGGGGAACTGTGTGAGAGAAGCCCCCACCTCTTTCCAATCTGAAACGCTAATCTGGGTACCAACTAGCCTCTTCCCTCTCTGAACCTCGGTTTCCTCTTCAGGAAAATATGTAGATCCCTCTACCCCACCTGTGGCTTTTTGTTCCAGCTATCTGTAATCAGCTCAATCACAAAATGTGCATATCTAGGACACTGGAGCAGTGGCTCAGTGTTGGAGGGCTTGCCTGACATGTGTGAGGACACAGGTTCAAACCCCAGCACCACATACATAACTGTCAGAGAAGTTTAAGGACCGATGAATAAATCCGATTCTCTTAAAAAAAAAAAGTGTGTATATCTCATGCCCAACACTAGTGGTCCAGGAGAACTTTCAGGGACCCAGAAACCCCTATTACCCTCCCTGGCTGTAGCTCTCATAGACACCAAGAAAGGAAAGAAAGCCACTAAGAGGAAGAGGCCAGAACAGGACTCTCAGGTAACCCCCACCCCAAGGTGCCAGAATGTGACTCCAGGATCTTATCCTTGTCTGTGCTGTGGAAACCTTGGTCTCTTGCCTTCCCCACCAGGCTGGTCCAGCCTGGGCCTCCAGCCTCCCCCTTGGGCCTTCTCCCACCCCAGCAGCTGTTCCTGTTTGTTTTCCCAGATCAGCTGTGCTCAGAGCTTCCTGAAGGTTGGATGCCCAGGTGGCTTTGTTTGCCAGCTCAGCACCGTCACTCCTACCTCCTCCACAGACTTGGCATTTGGGCATGGAGCAGGGAATTAGATAAAAAAACCAAAATAACCCAGCATCCTCAGATCTATCCTTTAAAGAGATCTCAAGATTGTAAAGGGATCTGATCACCTGATCACCCTCAGAAAATCCCACTCTGACGCCATGCAGCTCTTCATCTCATTCCTGTTGGAACCTTTGGGTCCCACAGAGAAATTTAAGGATCCTGCCATGCCATGCCCCACCCCATGATTCTACCAAAACACTCTTCCCATACGGACCACTTAGATCCCACAGAGAAATCCTCAGACGGGAGTTTGAATCCATTCAGTGAGGCTCTCAGATTCCAACCAGACACCATCCCACATCGAAGAAACCCTCAGACCCAACTCCGAGTCCCCACTCAGGTTTCCATCCCAGGAAAAGGCCCCCAAGAAACCCCAGAGAAGTGACACCTCCCCCATGTAGAGAACCCCTCCCATTAATAATAGCTCAACTTCTCAGTACTGCTGGGTCACTTAGGAATCCTGATGGCCAATGTCCTTTTCCTCAAAGTGGCCTGCTCCCACCTCTTCCCCTCATTTCACTGGGAAATCATCCAGGGCTTTGGAGACTGAAGATGCAAATTCTGTGAATGGTGCCTGTTGCCACGCTGGTCCCAACACCAGCCCCTCCTCCCACCCTGGCTTCTCCCAGTCCCCGCCCTACCCCAGGCCTGGAACTGGCAGATGAACTACTTCCCTGGGGCTGTGCAAGGCTGGTCTCCTGGGAGACAGAGATAACTCAGTGCAGAAACCAGCTGGGTTCAGGCAGGCTCCAGAGGGAGCCCCACCCACATGGACCCAGGTCCCATCCCACCAGAAGCAGAGCCCCTCTTCTCTGACCCTGTTTGGTTAGAGAACTGGTCACCATCCAGGGAGATTGGAGGTAGCTTTCACCACTGCCCAATCAACAGGACACAAGGCCACAGGGTTGGAGGGAGGGGGCATATAATACACACCTTCTGATCAGATGGAGACAGCCAACCACAGTTACAAGCACAAGGATAAATCCTGCAGGTGAACAGCCTCATTCCAGAATTCGAGATAGACACCTCAATGTCATACTCATTTACAGGCAGATGCTTGTTCCCTCACTTCTTCCCCAAACATTTAATAAGATGTATTACATGCCAGCCAGTGTAGGGTGTGGAATTTCCATGTCACCATACCCTTGTCCATGCACACATGCCCACTCTGCAGTTGCCCAGACAGCCATCATTTGAGCTGTCCACCACTGTCATATAGGCATTGAAGGGCTGAGTGGGCTCTGGAGCCATGCTGCTGCCTGGGATGAAATCTTAGTTCCGCTGCTTATAAGTTGGGTGACATTGCACTCTGTTTCTCAGTTCTTTCCTCTGTAAAATGGGAATAATTGTCTCAAATACTGTTGTGAAGATTTAAATGCATGCAAAACAGAAAACTGCCCTGCTGTATGTGCCCAACAAGTGTTAGCTATTACTGTTGCTGTTTGCAGTTATAACCGCCTTTGTAGCATGGCTGTCCCCAGGGCTCCACCCGAGGCTGGGCTGGGTTCAGAAGTGGTCCAGACAGCAAGCATGGCTTTGGGATCTGTATCCTCCTTCCCCCTGGTCCTAGGGAGGCCAGCGGAGCACTCAGCCTTGCCCCATGAGAGCCACTCTGCTCAAGACCTCTTTGGTAGGGTCAGAGGGGGTGTCCTAATTTCTCTTGTTCTTGGTCTGGCCTCTGGTCTCTAGGAAAGAAGGCTGGAAAGTGGAACCAAAGACCTGTCTTCTGCTCCCTTGGTTTTCTTGGCTCCATCCATGGCCTTGGCCAGCCACTCCTGTTCTCAGGGGCCTGTTTTTTGCCTGTTGAACAAAACTGGCTGCAGATCCTAGAGGGGCCTCCCAGCCTTGCCTGCTGTGATCTTTAGTGCCTCAGGAAGGCTCCCTTCCTTCCCCATCCAGCCTCGGCCTGCCACACCCAGCCACCCACCTGGCCCAGGCAGAGTGAGGGGGCGAGTTGCCAGTGGTCTCCATGGGGACTAATCTCCAAGAAGGTCACTGAGGCTCTGCTACTGCCGTGGCTGGATGGGGATTAGCACCTGGGTATGAATCCTCCTTCCTGGTCTCTTCACTCTCACACAGACTCTGGGTGGCTTCCAAGCCCAGAAGTTCCCAGGCTGGGCCAGAATCAGTGGAGTGGATCAGGACAGAGCAGCTATCTCAGCTCTTGGCCTGTCCAACTGTGGCCAAAAAGGAGAAAAGGGAGAGATGGAGTCAGATTTAGGCCCATCACTTCTGGGCTTCAGTGTCTAGACCTGGCATGAGCTTTAACCTTTTCCCTCCTCTGTCCTTTAACAGGAAGACCATTACCAACATCCCCACCTCCAGCCCAGAGGGGGTGGGGGTTTCATAGGCAACCTCTGCGTCCTCAGTAGCGGGTTTCAGCTCCCTTCAGTTCCCCCTTCCTCCACCACATTGTACCTCCACTGGTGTTTACAAGACCCCCAATCCCAGCCTCTCTGCAGTGCCCACCACCTACTCCCTCACATTGTCCCTGTGTGTTTGTTCCTCTTCTCTGGGTTTTCTGTGCCTCTGGTCTCCCTGTAGGTCATGGCTTCACTGTCCGAGGGTCTGCAACCGCCCGGGGGCCCTGAGCTCTCTCCCACGGTTCTCACTGAGCTCTGGGATGCACCTTCTGTCCTTTGGCCCGGGTTCTCAGGCCCTTTTCTCATCCTTCTTCATTGTCATTTATCTTGGGCTGTTTCCCAGCCCCTCCATGACTGCACTGCAACCAACTGCTCAGTCCCTTTTCCTCTACTCCCACTACCTGTTCCCTCCCCCACAGGGTGCTGACAGGGAGGACAGGAAGCAGGCTCTGGCTGAGAGCAGGGAGGGGGAGGGGCTGACCCGCACACCAGCTGCTGAGGAGCCCCCCCCTCCATCCAGCCCAGCACCTGCAGGCCTGGCAGGCGCCTGGAGACTCCGCCCCAGTCCGGTTGGTTGGGGAGAAGGGCCCAGGAGCAGAAGCCAGATAGTGGGTAATGCGGGATAGTAAGGAAATGCGGGACTTTGGGATGGGCAGAGGGTGGAGGTCTGGCAAAATCAGGCCCTGGGGCAGGGAGTGGTCTCTATCACCAGTTCCCAGACTCTGCCTCCAAGGACAGCTTCTGTGTGTTGGGGAGTGATTTCCTAGAGGAGACCCAGTCAGAGAGGAGTTCAAGCTCCCTGCCATGGTTGGGGGAGGGGACAGGGCACCCTTAAAGACACAGGGAAAATGGAAGAGGCCAGGCCCCTGACAGGTAAATTATTTAGTGCCAGGCAAGAAGGAAGGCTGGGCCCAGGACAGAAGCCTGGGCAGGGAGGCCAGGATAGGGCTGCACACCCAGCTGGTGCCCATGGATCTCCACCCACCTCTGGCCACCTTTAATCCACCTTCTCCCCAGACCTGCCTGAGATCCATCAGAGCCATCTCACCCCTTCCCTCCCATATACACAACTTCTGTGGCAGGGACTCTGCAGTTCCTGTTGCACCTCTGGGTAGTTGGGGTGGGGCAGTAGAGTGAGTGGTGGTGAAGGGGACAAGCTAGCATCTCAAGGAACATCAATTTGGAGCAACTTCTGACCCTGGTTCCCAGCACCCTAGGGGTTGCCTCTGCTGTGGGGGGGATACAGCTCCCTCCCATGATGCCTCCTCACCTTAAACAGAAACGGGGGTTTCTTAACGCTATCCCAGGGGGCTTCTTTCACCCCCAACATACAGCTGGTTCCTCTGGTGCTGCCTTGGCATCACCATACATTCTGGGGAAAGTGAATGGGGGATACCTTCCAGAACAGACTCAGATCTGGCTCAGCCTGGCCCTAGGCCTGTGTGGAGCCCTGGGTTCTGGACTATTCAGGCAGAGGGCCAGGGCCTGGGGCAATCTCCATCCACACTTCTGCTGGTCAGATAGTAGCATTTTAGACAAATCCAAGGGGAAGGCTCTGTCCTAGGGGTGAGTTGTGGATAATGATCCAGAAACCACCGCTGTTCCCCACACCCCAGCTGAGGTCTGCTTAAATGCAGTCTACTCAATTGTCTGAACAGGAGACCCAGGGTTGGAGTTGGGGAGGGGTGGTGAGTTGGGTGTCTGGGGACCCTGTTTGTCTTTTTCAGTCGGTAGGACTAAGACATGGTTGGACTGAAAGGAGTACCAGAGAGGTGGCAGGAAGAGAAATCTCAGGCCATCAGCAGCCGGAGACATCTGAGGGGTGAATTTGAGTCTCTATCCCACCCTACCCAGATTTTCTACACCCCATAGCTCTGGCTCCAACCTATGCAGGGCCTCAGTTTTCAGCATCAGGGGGCTTAAAGTATTGCTAGGAGCCCAGAAACCAGGATGCCCAGTGAGAGGCCAGACCAACCCCCTCTTTGAGGAAATGGGAAAACCTAGAGGCTGGGAAATGACTTGCCCAAGGCGGACTAGAATCCGGGTTTCCACCTCCAGAAGAGCATGTCCCAGACCACAGTCCCCTCCACCACCCCGACACAGCCTACTCAGCCCGCATTTCCCAGAATCGAGCCGGATAGCCCAGAATCTGAGGGCAAGGCGGGCGGGGCGACTGGAGCCGGATCTCCCCTGGGAGCGGCGCGCAGCCTCTGCGACCCATATGGTGGCGGCGGGCGGCGGCAGGCAGGTGCCTGCGTGGCGATCCGGCTGGGCCCCGGGGTTGGTGCTGAGAGGCCGCCCCTGCCTCACGCGAGCCGAACGAACAAAACGCTCAGGTCCGGTTTGTGCGAGGGGCTCGTCGCGGGGCGGGAGCGGAGGGCCCGGGGCCTGGCGGTGGCCCTGGTGTTCTACTGGTCCTGGTCTTCCGCGAGCGCAGCGCAGCACAACGCTCCGCTAGCCACCGCCCTCACCTGCGCACAAGTGTGGCTGACACGTCGGCGGCCGCGGCGACCACCACAGGTGCACACCTGGCCCGCCCCTCCCTTCCTGGCCACCCTCCACCCGACTTTGGTGGCCCCTCTGCCTGGCCCGGCCCTGCTTGGCTCGTTCCCCAGCCCACGCCCCGAAGCTTGTGCCAGGGCCCGAGCTCTGCGCACTCTTATACCGCCTGTTCAGTCCCCGCCCCTAGACAAGCGCGCGCGCACACATACACACTCTCTCTCTCACACCTGTCCGGGCGCCCGTTTGCTCGGGGCAAATATTGACTCATGGAGGCGGAGCGCCCCCCCCCCCCCGTCTCGGGCTGAGACCGGAGCTCCTCCGAGGCCTTGACGGCGGGGGTGAAGGGGAGGGTGCCGGGGACCTGGGCGCCTCTGGAACAACACCAGATGTCACTTTTCCACCCACCTGCCTCTGGGCGGGGAGGTGCCCAGGAGCAGAGGACAGAGGCTGCCGGGCGGGCGGGGGTTGGGGGAAGAGAGGCAGATGTCCTAGGGAAGATGGAACATCTCCTAGTCTGGGGATCTATTCACAATGGGAGCCACTTAGCAGGGACTGTGGCCGGCTGTATAGTGGTGACTTCGACCGATGCCCCAGAGCCTAGTCGTTGGCCCTTTGAGGTGTGCCTTAGTTTCCCTTCCTTCACACTCTTAGCAAAGCTCTGGGAGACAGGCAAATGCTAAAAGGTTGGACCCTGGGGACGCTGATCCTGGGAGCAGACGCGTGGGGCAAAAGTGAAAGGGGTACTGTCCTGCCTTATGGCCCCCTGTCTCGCTGATCCGGTCTGGAGCTGAGACTACACCCAAGCAAAGGCCAGCTATGCCTGCCCGGCGCGCCCTCCACTGGCCAGAATGGGTACAGCGCCCGGTAGCTGGAGGGAGAACTCTTGCCCAGCGGGGTGTGGAGCAGGGAAGGACATCCTCCCAGCCCCGCAGTGCCCACTCGGTCGCTGCAGTTCCACCCTGGCTGCTCCCATCTTCCACCCCTCTCAGAATGCACGCGCGTTTCCCCCTTGTTGGGGAAATAAAGTTCAGGTAGACAGAGAAAAAAGACGGGAAGCTTTACTGGCGGGGCCATAGAGAGGGGAATTGACGGAGCCTAGTGCGGCACGTCAGAGGGGCTGGGCGCAGGTCTCAGCAAAGCGTCGGGTGCAGGAGGCACCACCAGGCCGGTTACCTCCCCTTGCTGCGTTGGCAGCAGAGGGTCTGGGGTCAGTATCCTGCAAGACAGAGAGCCCCCACGTAGGGGTAAGAGCCGGGCTTCCGGCCGCACCTGCCAGTCCCTGCGCCGGCTCACCTCCCTCGGCCGAGGTCGGTGAGGCCACTGGCCCCCACCTGGGCACGCTGAGCGGCGGCAGGGCAATGATGCGGGGCCGAGAGGTGAGCACCACCTCCCCGCGGCTCGCCTCCACCAGGATGTTTAGGATCATGTTCTCCAGCAGCGCCTCCCGCAGGTTGGCAAAGGCGAGTAGCCTGCGAGGGGGAGGGGGCGATAGCGTTAGAGAGGACACAGACCTGAGCTCTCTGCTCACCTCCTCAGTGAGAAACAGGCTCCACACAGATTCCTACCCCTGCCCTCCCTGCAACACTGTGGGGCATCCTGATCCAGTTTCACAGATGCTCAAAGTACGGCTACGTGAGACAAAGTTGAAAAAGACATGAAACATGCAGGGCCAGGTGTGGTGGCACAGTCCTACAGTTCCAGCTACTCAAGAGGCTAAGATAGGAGGATGGCAAGTTCCAGGCAGCCTGGGCAAATTATTCCCTACCTCAAAATAAAATAAAATAAAGCAATTCTGGGAATGTAACTCAGTGCTAGAGCACTTGCCTAGCTTGGGGTGGGCTCAATCCCCAGTATCTGGGGTAGAGGTAGAGGGAGCATGCTACTTATAGAGGAGGTGGGATTCAAACCTAGGTAATAGAGTCAGCATCCCAGAGCCAGGTTTGGAGAAAGGTGGTGATGGGTGGGTGCAGAAGGGACTGAGTGGGTCCTAAGGGAATCCCAAAAAGGGCAGACTGCATCCCCAGATTGGGCCCATACTCCTGTAGTGGTGTGCTGGTTAAATGTTAATAATCTGCTCTTGCAGGAAAAAAAAAGTTCATCAGTTTTGCTGTTCTACGAATATTCCAAGCCCAGGCCTTAAGCTCCTAACATGATGTCACTGAACCCTGAGTTAGGAAGAGATGTACACACAGGTAGGGGCCAGCCTCAGCATAACACCGCATCCTAGGAACCTTCACACTGCCTCCCTTCCAATCCCCACCTGGGCCTGGCTGCTCACCTTCCAATGGCCTCTTTATTGTCCAGTTCTTGCTCCTCCTTCACCAAGGTTTTCAAGTCCTGCTGCCATTGCCACTGCAGAGACTGCTGGGGCTCTGGCTGCAGTGTGGGTTCAATCCCCCTCCAGGTCCCACTTGTTTCCTTCCCCTCTGTCTCCCCTTCCTCCTCCTTCTCCTCCTCCTCCATCTCCTGTTTGCCTAACTCCTCCTCTTCTGACTCCTCCTCTTCCTCCTCTTCCTCCTCCAGCTCCTCCTCCTCCTCTTTGCTCTTCTCCTCCTCTTCCCCCTTTATCTTCTTCCCCAACCTCTGCTTGTCCCCCTCCCTGTCTTTCCTGTCCTCCCAGGTGCTGGAGGACAGAGACAGGAATGGAGCTAAGTACAGGTTGCTTTTCTGGAGCATGAACATGGTCGACTGCTCATTCCAGAACTGGCAGAAGTAAGGCACTTGCTCCACCAGGATTTGGTCCACAGCCTTGTGGAAGTTCTTGTCTTCCAGCAGGCCCCTGGGAGGCAGAGCGGAGGAGATAGGCTTCAATGAGGGGCTTTGTAGCCCACTGGGGAACTCTGACTTTGCCCGCCCCCCCCAAGAGACAGCTCTTGCCTATTATTTTCACAAGCAGATGCTAGGCAGGGGAGGGGAGCCATTGGTCAGTTGCCCCTTTCTTCTTCCTTTGGAGAAAGGCATTTTTGGTCCCCATGGATTCTTAAAGGGGAACAGGATAGGGTGGAGGCAAAGCCAAAAGGTCAGAGCAACACAGATAAAGGTTAAGGAGAGCCCGTAGACCATGAACTGGCTCCAGACCTCATCTACTAGCCATGGAACAGTGCAGAACTCAGATCCAGCCCCAAGGATCCCTCCAGCCAGTTCCACTAGCACTGTACGGTCCTGGGGGCCCAGCAGAAGGGTCTTGCAGGAAAGTTTTATTACTCAAGAAAGGAAGTACTGAAACTTAAGGGGCACCCGAGCTGGAGAGACGGAGGGTAAACATGATGGGCTGACACCTGTACCTGATGATGTTGGTGAGGCAGTCAACCAGGAGCTGCTGCTTCTGCTTGTAGGCAAGTCTCCCTGTGCTAGGGGCTTCTTCTTCAGGAACCTCTGACTCTTTCCTGGAGGCCTTCTTCTCTGGCAGCTCCCTGGGGCAGGCCATGGCACTCTGAGTGGCCTGGGCAAGCCACCATGCTGGGGTGGGGGCTAAGCCATGTGGTAGCTGCCCAGTCATGAGGACAGATGCATTGGAAGCACCCCCAGAAATGGAGCACTACGCCAAAAGCCCAACCCTCATGGCAGTGCAGGACCTAGAGAGGCTGAGTTGGCAAAGGAAGGAGCAAGGTGGGGTGGGAGGCCTAGGACTCTGGTTGCTTTGTTCCCTTCATCATGAGGGCCTAAGCGCCAGGAGTGCATCCTGGGCCATTTGGTGCCCATCAAGTCCTGCTGCCTCTGTTCCAGCTGCTGCCAAGGCTTGGGCCTGAGCAACCCCTGCTCAGGAGTGGGAGAGGGGACCAAAACTAGAGGAAGGAGACCCTGCTTCCCCAAGAGTTCACCAGTGCAAGAAGTGGCAGGAAAACTCTGAGAAGAAGTTGTCCAGGAAGTAGTCGGTGGCATGGGCCCGGGCAGTGAGGCTCAAGCACAGCATGCCTGTGGTGGGAGGCTGGGGGCACGGCCAGGAAGTCTCCTCCTTTGGGATCTTCAGGTTCCAGCTGGCAGGCCGGCTGAGAGACTGCTTGCTCTTGATGGGGGGCAGTGTCTTGGGGAGGGGGAGGCATGATTGACAGGGCTTGGGGACCTATCACCAATGGGTCCATTGGCCCAGCCTCTCAACCAGATCTTTTGGGCCCCAAAGTATGGCCCTTTCACCCTTCCCTTCTAGGAGGCTGCACCAGGGGTTTGAGATGTCTCTGAGAACAACCAACTACCCTTCCAAGTTACCCCAAGAAGATGGGCCTGGGGCTCACGGCCTCACCTTGTACCTCCTCACAGGTTCGCAGGCAGTACAATATACTCTTCTCTGTGGAAGGAGAGACCCTTGCTTAAGATGAGGGAGGCTTAGCCATGTTCCCCCATCCCCGCTGGCTGGCCCATGGAAGACCTGAAACCAGGCCCAGGCCCTGCTGCCTTCTTGGTCCTGCCCACCTCCCAGTCACACCCTCTTCCAGAACCTTCCCAAGGAAAGTACTGCCTACAGACATGAAAAATCTGGTTACCCAAGTGAGGGGAAGAGAAGGAAATGCCACCACTTATGAAGACCTGGTCTGCAAATCCCTTTTCCAGTGTCCCTGGAAGATTTCTGTACCCATAGGTGGGCCAGAGCTTCAGTGGGAGCAGAACTTTTCTAAGAGCTCAGTGTGGTGGAAAAGAGGTGACTGAGGGCAAGAACATCAGAAAGAACTGTGACACTGGGGTGGCAACAAGGCGGGAGTACTGCCTTGTGTTTACTGTCAGTCTCCCCCAGAAATACTAATAACCCCTGTTTAGGGAATGCTCACTGGGTGCTGGGCTCTGTTGTAGGGCTCTCTACATGTGTTAGCTCATTTACTCCTCATGACAAGGCTACAAAGCAGATATTTCACTCACATTAAAAAATATTTTTAAACGTTTATTTTGTATATGGAAGGGGAGCAAATGTGGCAGAAAATCCTCCATTGCCCAATCACTCAGCTTTAACAATTGGCAACCCAGGGCCAGTTTGTCTCATCTGTCCCTACTTCTGGATTACTTAACGCAAATCCCAGCTTCACGTTACCCTCATGTTATAGCAGAGGGAACGGAGAGGTTAAGGGACTTATCTAAGGTCAAAGAGCTAGAAGTGGTAAGAGCCAGGATCAAACTTGCACTTCAGCTTGCACCTGAAGCCTCTTGTCACATGTGGACCAGGTCCGTGACTCCCACAAGGTAAGATCTGTGTTGTTTCCCCTGTGTCCCTGTGCCCAGCACATAGCCAGCATTCTTGAAATCCTGGCTCCGGGAGCAGGGAATGCCAGCCAGCCTTTGCCCCCCGGGTTGCCTGGGATTGCTAGATTAGGATGAGTCAGTGAATGAAACCTAATCTCTGACAGCAGGCTGGTCAGATCTGCAAGGAAGGCCACCTCAGCCCACCACCTCTGTCTCCTCTGGTAAGGCCAGTCAGAAAGATGTGGGTACGTGAGGTCTACTCAGCAGTCCTCACCTTCACCTTCCTGTCTGTGATGGTGAACTCTGCCTCCTGCCGCACCTTCTCGTCCGTCCACTCCTGTAGCTCCTTGTGGTACTGCCTCATGAGTTCCTGCCGGTATACCTGGGCCCAGCACCAGGTGAGGGAAGGCCCAGCTCTGGAAGGTCTCAGCTAGGGCTTGCCCTGGGCCTGTGCTGCGGCCCTCTGTCCCTCCAAGGGCTGGTTCCTACTTCTCTCTGCAGGTCTGGGAATCTCAAAGCCTCCCTCTACAGCCACCTCTATCTCTCTGGGGCTGGTTCCTACCTTGCATATCAGGTCCACACTGTAAAAGCTGGCATGCACTGAGGTCTTCAGGGTCACCACGAATGGGGCTGTCTCTTCAGGAGCCAATTCCCCTATCATGGGGCTCACAGATATCTGTTGATTTGGGGAAGGAGTCTTTGGAGTTTCAGATGGGATGACATAGGGCAGGAAGGGACAAGATGGGAAGAGATGGGTTGAGATAAGACAAGGTGGGATCACTGGGATGGGATGGGACAGGATGGCATGGAATGTAATGGAGTGAGAATGGGATGGGGCAGGAGGTGTCTGAACCCCTGATGGAGGTTTTGGGTCTGTGGGCACAGGGGATTCTCACCTCCCCAAAGTCTAGAGGCCTTGGCTGCCAGGAAAAGACAACTGTCTCATTCTTGGAGATGTTGTTGAGGAACAGCAGGCGGCTGCACTTGCTATGCACGGGGATGTTTCCCAGGGATATATGAGACTGGGACAGGAAGACAGTCTGTGGGTGAAGATAGCATAACAGCCACTTTGGGAGGTGAAGAAATAACCACTAAAGGGCGCTGGCTTAGTGGGTTTGGTGCTTGCCTGGCATGCACAAGGATGCAAGTTCCAACCCCAGCACCATGTCAGAGCAATGAAAGCCACATGAAAAACTAAATAAAATTGATTCTCTCTCACTGTCCCTCCCTCTCTTAAAAAAAAAGAAATAATAGCCATACAACCACTGTCAGCTGCTGACCTTTGTAATGGCCCTATGACATAGGTGCTATTGTTCCCATTTGATAGATGTACTTACTGCTGAGGTTCAGAGAGCACACAAATAACTTCCAAATACCTCTCACATGCAGACCTGGGATAAACCCAGATAGCCTCATTCTAAAACCCATGCATTCAACCATTAAAGTAAGCTTGGAAGAGCAGAATCAGAATTAGCTTAGAGAAGGCAGAACTAATGTCAACACAATTTGAGACTCTGATTGGTAGTGGTAAATGAACAGGTGACCAGATGGGCACAGGATAGGAGCTGTGTTGTGGGAATGTCTGGAAAGACTGAGACTACACAGGAAGGGCGATTTCTCTGTCCAGACCCTGAGTGCCCAGAACAGGTGCTCTGTATAAGTTCCCAGGGCTTCCACAGTGCTCATCCTGGAGCAGGAATCCAATGAGGGTCTGAATGGAAGGGTGGACAGGTAGTGATCAAATGGATGTGTTCATAAATGAATGGGTGGATGGACAGATAGATATGTAGACCAGTAAGCAGTATGTGGGTTGATGGGTAGATGATGAATGCCTGTGTGGGTAGGTGGATGTTTGGGTGGATGGATGAACAGGTCACACCTCCCCAAAATGAGAAACATGTGAACTAAAGGTAATAAGAGTGACCCTGGATATCTTTCAGCCAAATCCATCCAGGTCCAGTGAAGGGACTGTTCTGTATGAAGAAAACTAGAATATAAGGGCTTCTTTCTAAGCCTTCCAATGCCCTCAACCCCATGCACGCCCAGAGGAAAGGCTGGCACTGAGGGTCCTGCAGGAGGTGGACTAGCTTGAGTAGGAACACCTGTAGGCGCTAGGTGGCAGGGAAAGCCTCTCATGGAGCTGGTGCTGCCTGTAAACTTGGAGGAAGGCTGGTTCCAGGCCTCACCTCTACATCAGTCCCTCCTCCTCTCCATCTCCTTTCCTTCCCGACCCCCATCCCTCTGTACTGGCCACCCTGGGCTCCAAGGCTTTCCTCCAAGTCCTCAAGACTTCCCCAGATGCCTTTCTCCCCACCTGTCCAGGAACCATCAGCCTGGAGTGTACAGAGCTGTTGTCCCACGAAGAGATGTTGTGGAATGGGGCTGTGTCACCCATAACGTGGGGATCATAGCCTACTCCTTGGAAGTGGATGAGGGCTGAGTTCCATCCCAGGATATGTATGGGCACGTCCACCTGGGAATTAGGAAGGTGGGGTAGGGACTGGTCATAGCATGGCCTGGTGAGGAAGTCACAGCTCCAAATCTCACCCTGTATCCTCTAGGCTGCTGCTCACCGTGTAGGTCTTGGCCTCGATGGGTGAGAAGATCCACAAGACCCGAGCAGTGGTGCCTGGCTGGATCTCTCCTTTGGGGTTGAGACAGCAGAAGATGGGGTGATCGAAACTTTTTTCCTGAACCTGTGACAGGATGCTGGTCTGGACTTCATATGTCACAGGCACTGAGCCACCATTGTACAGCTCATAAATCTGTGGGGGTCAGGAATAGAGAGATCTCCACACCAGCTCAGGATTGTAGATCAGAGATCCTAGGACTCCGTGTCTATTGTGAGAGGGCAGGTTGATTTCCACCATGTCACCAGAAGAGTGTCTGAGCTTCCCTAAGGGCCTCGGATTTCCGTTATGTCTTGAGCACCTATACAGTATGTAACTGTATAGTCAGCCTGTGACTTTCGAAGATAATCTGTAATCCCATTTGTAAAGGTGCAGCTTATTCTATTTGTCCTCAGTTTACCATGCCAAGTTATAAGGGGACTTTGGGGAGTGTGCCTAGTATTGGGCCTTGGGGAGATGTCCTTGTGGGCACCATCCAGACCCTTCATCATTCCACAGGCTCTCATCCTAGTCCCCCATGAGGCTGTCACTTTCCATATCGGCCATTAGAGGAAGTACTGCTTAAAGCAGTTAAAGGGGTGGAAGGAAGGTCTACTACAAAGAGTATCTTGAAGAAACCAGAGGTCTTCTATCCAGTTCTTTTTAGAGATGGGAAAATGGAAGCCAGAGAGAATGAAAAATGTGCCTGCATTGGATGCGGGGCCCTTCTCTTTCTGGGCATTCATTCCTGCATATGCTGACTTTAATTATTCAGCTTGGCCCACCCTGTTCATCTCCAGACCTGGTGCTTTGGACTGAATATTTGTGCCACTGCCCCCTCCAATTTACAGTCTTAAAAGGGGAGGCTTCTGGGAGGTGATTAGTACATAAGGGTGGAGCCCTCATGAATGGAATTTGTGCCCTAGTAAAAGAGACCCGAAGTGTGTTTCCTTCTTCCACCATGGAGGACACAGTGAGAAGATGCAATCTATGAACCACAAGAACGACCTCTCACTAGACACCAAACCTTCCCAGGTCATCCTATTGGACTTTCCAGCCTTTAGCACTGTAAGGAATAAATATCTATCTTTATAAACCATTCAGTCTAGGGTGACTTCTTATAGCAGCCAGATGGACTAAGACAACTGGTATCCAAATGCTCTTGGTTGCCTCACATGCATCTTAAACTTGGCCAAAACTAAACTCTTCACTCTAAAAATCTATTCCTTCTCCCAGTTGTCTCCTTTCTGTAAATGGTACTGTATGCCCCCTGTGGCTGAAGCCAGCTTCTCTGGCAGTGTTGGGTGAGGCTGCTGGGAAGTCAGAGGGGCCTGGAGGTTGGTGTGAGGAAGTGAATGTTCTGACACTGGGACTCTATCTCAGGCCCAGGAAGCCCACTCTTCAATCTCTAGGCTGAATGTCTCGCAACCCCTGCCCAGAAACACAGGGGCTTTTAAATAGTTAGATATTTCCAGATGAAAAATGTTTCAGGAAAATATTATGTTCACCTCTTGCGGACATCCAATGTATGTTTTCAGAGACACTTGATTCCCTTCAACTGTCAAAGAAAAGTCTACAAATTCTCAAGGACTCACATTCCTGTGCTTCATAAATCCTCAACTCAGTGATTTCCAAACACTGGCTGAACCTATTAGGGAGCAGTTCAATACTAGATTTTTTTCCAGAATTCTGAAAGTGACATGGCCAGGCATGGTGATGCTTACCTGTAATCCCAGCAACTCATGGGGCTGAGGCAGAAGGATCAGAAATGTAAGCCTCAGCAACTTAGCAAGACCCTCAGAAACTTAGTAAGACCCTCTCTCAAATTTTAAAAAAGGGAGGTTTTAAAAAAGGGGGGCTCAGTGACAAAGTACTCTTAGATTCAATCCCCAGTGCAAATAAATAAATAAATAAATTTTAAAAAGGAACAGAATAAAGTAAAGACAATGTTATTTGCATGTGGTAGCCTAAATATATATTTGTGATACTTCTGTTTAGGATATACATATATATGTAAATACTGGAGTATAAGCATATGTAATATAAAATATATTAATATAGTTCATGGTCAAAGAAGTCTGAAGAGCCTTATGCTAGAGGAAAAAGTCACCAACTTTTTCATGAGAACTGAGTCTGACAAAAGGGCTTAGTGCCAGGCCCCAGGAGACAAGCTTCTCACTTTGAATCTCCCCAGTTGCCCAATCTGGGGGTTCAACCTGCCAACCCCACCTCTTAGGTGCCTCTAGAGTACAGCATCTTTGTTACCCCATCAAGGGCTGTCATTGATATGCAGAGATCAGTGCTTAGGCCTCTTGGTGATCAAGATGGGACAGACTACTGACCTGCCGTGGGGGCAATGTGTCGCCAATGGGGACAGGGATGAACTGGTGGCTGGTGGAGGTGAAGTGCACATACTTCTGCTCCAGCTTCACGGTCACGCCTATGAAATTTAACTGGAAATAAAAAAAAAAAAAAAGCCCATGGGTAGCATCCTGCCCTGGGAAGAGCTGGCATACTCAGCAGAGAGATCTGGACCCCAGTTCCCAGGGAACACTGTTCCCTCCTCTTTTGGTTGCCCAATGAGCTCTTCCTTCAGCCTGAGACCCGGGCTGGGCCAGGGTATTGGGGCCTCACCAGAATCTCCCGGCCATGGGACACTTTGAAGAGCACTGGGAGGCGATCAGTGCCAATGAACAGATGGCTGGAAGAGAGGAGATAAGTCTGGGAGTGAGTTCTTGAGCCCTAGGACAAGTGGAAGAACAAAGGGACATGGCACACCAGTGGCTTTGAGCCAACTAGCCCCTGGAAACCCCACCCCTGAGTTGAGATAAAGCAAGAAAGATGTTAGGCCTCCCCTGCAGGTGGGAAGGCCGCCCTCACAGTGGAATGGAGTCCCACAGCGAAAAGCCATGGAAAGGGGTCTCCAGGACCAGAAGTGCAGGGGTGGGGAATGGAGCACCTGTATTTGAACTCCACCATCTGCTCCTGCCCAGGACTCAGGCTCCCGGCCTTGGGGCTGATGGAGAAGATGCAGTTGTCCTCTGCACGCATTTGGTGGAGCTCTGTGCTGTCCAACTCTGCTTGCTCTGCCCACAGCTCCAGGTCAATCTGCTGGTCACTTGGAAAGAGGAAGGCCCTAGAAGAGGGATTCGAAGCACGGGTAGAGAAGCTTCGCAAGGATGGGTCCATCAGAAGAGAGAAGGGGAGGGGGGTTCTGAACTGCAACAGGACTCAGCCTCTGCCACACCTTCTGCACTTCTTCCCACATTGTGTCGCATGCGTGGCTGAGCTAATGTACCTGTTGTGGATTCTCATTCCATAGGAGCCCCCAAGCCTGGGAACAGAAGCTGGGCCACAGTGAGTAAAGGAGAAGTGAAGATTGGGGGTCCCACTGTGGATACCAGGAGCTGAGTGGGTCATGTGTATAGATGGACCACGTAGACAAGGTCATCAACCTTTCTTTGATAAAACTCTTGGGAAGGAGCCATTTGAGGTTTCTGAGAATGCTGGCAGCATTACCCAGGAGTCCCTGACAGGCAAAGTGTAGAGGTCAGCTTAGGCCCAGCACGGAGAACAGTGCCCCGCAGGGCTGGCACTGTTGAAACCAAGCAGGCTGTGCATGCAGTTAATACCCCTGAAACACTATGCTCTGAAGAAAAATAGACCATGCACTCCAGCTGCCAACACCAGCAACAAAGGGGTCCTGAAGTCACAGTCAGACAGGAGAACCCTCTACTTTCAGCGCAGAGCTGGCCCCAGCAGCAAACTAGGACAACAATGTGAACAGGAAACATTCAAAAAAGAAAAAGAGATTCTCCAGGATTGGGGGGGCGGACGGGTGGGGGAAAGGAAACGGCTAGGGCACATCCAAAAAGCACCAACAAGGAAACACAAACTAAAACTCTCACAAGGAATCAGTTTCGATTTTTTTTTTTTTTTACATTGGCAATGTGAACAAGTGTTTTGTCCAATGCTGGTAAATTTAGAACAGATACCCTCAGACATAGGTCGGGAGAAAGGAAACTGCTACAACCTTTTGGAAGAAATTCTGGCAGCATCTTTTAAGGGGAAAAATGTATATGCTCCTTGACTTAAAATCCCATGTTGGGGTTCTCTGTCTAGGTTCAGCATCTCTGCCCTCATTCAGCCTCCTTCCTAGGAAATTCCGACCCCACTCCCCTACTGGTCCTCTAAAATGAGTGCCCTCTTTCCAAGTCTGGAGGACTACAACAGCTCCCACCTGTCCCCTTGCTTCAAGCTGCTAACTCATCTGCCCCTGGATATCAGAGTGATCGGTCCTGAAAACTGAACACATCTGCCCCCCATCCATAGCTTACATCTCTTTGGTCCCTCGTGAAGAAGTCCAAACACTCTGAAGGAAGGTTCCCTGCATGTCTTGGCTCCTGCCTACCTCTCCAGCCTCACCTGAGGCCCTTCTTCCCTTCCTCTTGCTGCTCCAGCCGCCCTACGTATGCCAGGCCCTCTGTTAGGAAGGCTCTTTACAACCTCTCTGCCTCTTGATCCTAGGTTGTAGATCTAGCTCAGCAGTAGCTTTCTCGGAAGTTTTGTGATATCCACTCCCCCCAAAAAAGGAGCAATGACCCCATTTGAGTGCTTCACACCTATGTTCTTGATAGCACAATTAGCCTGCACCGGAGACTAGTCTGCCCCAGGTTCCCGCTGCTGCAGAAGGGCAGGGACTGGACTGGTCCACCACTTTTCTATTCTGAGGACTTGCCAGGAGCCTCCACCTAGAAAGTACCCAGTAAAGGTTTAGCCAATCAATAAAAACCATACCAGCGAGCAAATGACATCAGCCAGTATATCTGACATCTGTAAGGGATTGCCCTTTAAATGCAGAACCTACACCCCCTGGGGCCACGCAGAGCAGAGCTTGCAGGGAGGGGCAGCTTCATGGTTTCTCCTCCTGCTTGGGGTTCTCCCTCCATCCTGTCTGCTGCCACCTCCAGGCTAAGCCCACACTCCCTCTGTCTGACTGATCCTGGCAGGAATAAAACCCTCTGTCTTCTTTATGAGCTCAGCAGAGACAGGCTAGAATTTGTAAAAACAGGCTTCTGAGAAATTGAAAGGAAATACAACACCACAAAAAGCATAGGAGAGTCAGGCCCCTGGGAACCTGGAAGAAGCACAGGCTCCTTCCTATACCTTGAGTGCTCCCCCATGCTCTGCAGAGGCTTCCTCCTGCCCTTTCCAGCACCCAGGCCCCTCTGCTGAGAGTGAGCACAGTGTCTGTGATCCACCAAATATTCTGCTTCACTCCAGGACACAGGCCAACACCCTGAGCCCTGTCGGGCCTGGCTCCTGGACCACTGGAGCCCAGTCAATGGCAGATCTGGAGCTCAGGGCAGGTCCTGGGCCTTCCCCACCCCAGCCAGCAGCCAGCCCAAGCTTCCCCAGTTATTCAGGGCCAGAGGCGCTTGGTTACTAACGGTCCATCCTTCGCTGACAGGAGCCATTCCATTAGCCAGCCTCCCCATCTCCCTCCACTGCGGAGGGTGGGGAGGGGACAGTCAGGGAGCAAGGGGCAGCTGCTGCACACATGACGATGCAGCCTGCACCCACCTGCACCCTCAGCCCCAAGACTCCTGCTTAGGCCACAGGTCTTGATGCCCACCTGCATGTTACTCTCTGCTCCTGCCATGCCCTGGTGCTCTCTCTTGAGCCTGACCCAGATGGGACCCTTCTTTTTCACCTCTCACTAGTCAAGCAAAGTTGGAAGTCATCAAAAGGACATTCACTAGGAAATTGAGGCTCCTGGCAGAGGCAGGAAAGAAGAACAAGAAGCAGCCCTGGCATGGAGACAGGATGTTTACTGGGCACAAGTTCTGGGCCCAAAGGGGAGGAGAGTGGAGCACAGGAAGGGCTGAGCTTGGCGGGCTCCGGTCTCCAGGACTGGTCCTCCTGGGACTTGTGAGATGCAGCTTGATCTGTGGCCAGCTTCTACCCTGCCCGCAGCTCCTGCCCCTTTGGGGGCGGATCCATCTGTGGCAGCAAACCTGTTCCCCATGAGACTTTTGACTTGCCCCGATCAGGCCCAGCCCCTGCTGATTGGAATCTGTCACTTAGCACGTGCACACCTTTAGTATGCAGAAGCTACCTGAAGCCTTCTTGTCCTGGAGTTGGACGCATCTAATTTTAACCTGGCTCTCCCCGCTAGTAGCAGAGTGTTCTTGGCTGAGTCCTTGACCTGCTGACCCTTAGTCCATGGAAGAGTTGTGAGAGGAGGACTTTGTCACGGGGCTGCTGTGAGCACTGGTGGATTGAAAGCTGCTGTCGCAGGTGCTGGATAAAAGCTTCTCACTCATTCAGTTACTAAGATGGCTATGCCATCTCTGTCAGGGCATCCACCCTTCCCTGAGCCTATCAACAAGTCTCAGTTAACAACAGGCCCCAAAAACTACGGGGAAATCCCAGTCCCACCTGGACCTACCCACCCCCTCCATGGGAGGCCCATTCCTCACAGACTAGGTAGCCAGCAAGAAAAGTAGCAGTGCCATACCCTTCTGGCCACCCAGCACTGCCCCCAGCTGCCTCTTCTATGCCAGCCGTACCAGTCCAAGGGCACCGTGCCAGTGTTCTTCAGGTCCAGAAGCACAACAGAAGGGGGGGCCTTGAGCGGTGCTGCCCCAAAATTGAAGTCAAGTTTCAAAGGGGTGAAGACAGGGGGGATCTGGTTCGTGCTACGTGAAACAGAGAAACAGACTCAGAACTGGGGGGGGGGTGGACGGGAGAGAGATCTCCCAGTGGCGACTGGCCTGGGTACTCCCCGTCTCCCCACAGGTGGGAACTGGAGAATGCGGAACTCGGGTGGGCTAGCTCTTCCCACCTCAAGCCAATCCTTGCCTCCCCAGACCCCTCCAAGGAGGAGTAAGAATTTGGAGGTCGCTCCCCCAAAGAGATAGAAAGCAGTTTCTCAGATAGAACCTCGTGCTGGGGTACGGGTAGACAGCTCCAAGCTCCATGAACATTCCTAGCAGGTCCTGTCCCCCTCACCTGTGCCGGGTGGGCACCTTATAGGTGAGCTCCCAGGGTGTGGGGTCACGTGCCAAGTAACTGTTGAGCATGTCCAGGCAGAAGAGGCGCCATAGGTGCTTCCGGGTGATGCCCTCGGCGCTGCCCATGGAACAGGCGTCCAGGATGGAGAGCAAGGGGTACACGGCCACCAGAGAGACTTGACACAACTCTTGCTTCTCACCAATCTTATTATCTGGGAGCATGGGTGTGGAAGAGCGGGGCGCGGAGTGCAGGTTAGGGTGCAGGAAGCTGGGGAGGAGCAGCGGGCGTGCCTTGGGCTCCAGGGCATTTACAACCGCAGTCAGTGCTTGCTGGGAAAGCACTTTGCACACTTAAGATTCTTGCATTTCATGTGCACTGTAATTTGCTTTCAAGCTAATTTCCATCAACAACTTTATTGAGATAATTTATATACTGTAAAATCTACCCTTTTAACACCTACAACTCACTGATTTTTGTGTATTCACAGAGTTGTACAATCGTTACCACTATCTAATTTTAGAAACTTTCTATCACCCTCCATAAAAACTCAGTACTGGGCTTAAAAATGGCAGAGCACAGGACCAATCAGCTCTCACTCCCCCATCGATCGCCCCAGCACCACTGGTCTACCTTCTTTCTGTATATATTTGTCTATTTTAGCTGTTCTGTTGTAAATGGAATCAACCAGTATATGTCTTCCTGTGACTGGCTTCACTCACCAAGCATCGTTTTCAAGGCCCATACTGTCATGGTAAGTGTCCCTACTTCATTCCAATTTGGGACCTGAGAGCTATTATCACCTCCATTTCATAGAGAGGGAAACTGAGACACAGGGAGGCACAACATGCCGAGACTATTCAGCTATTACGTGCTGGAGCCTGGACCCAAGCTCATCAAGTCCACATCCTGTGGGGACCTGCTCACCTTCCAACCTGCCACAGGGCAGGTTACTAACAGCTCCATCGCATGGAGGAGAAAGCTGAGACCAAGGGACACTGAGGGTTTGTTTAAGATGCCATTAAAAATCAGCACATCTCCCAACTCTGCTTGTTCAGTCTTCCATAGATGAGGTGCACACACGTGCAGACGCAGCATCCACCCTCGACACCCAAAGGCACGCTACAGTTCTGCCCCTCTGCTAGTTGCCTTGACCCTCAGCATGCCCCCACCGCCTGCTGCACACAGTTCTCCCTTCCCTTCTGTCCTCCCCAGCTCTGACTCTCTGTTCCAGGCACCCAGGTACCTCTCTGGGATAGGAGAGAGTAGCTGATGGTCCAGGAGTACCGGGACCGGTGCTGGGGACAGGCAGTCAGGCAGATGTTGTCTCGGGAGTGGGGCGGCATGCTTCCCTCTGAACGGTCCAGCTCCAGAGCTGCTTGGGGGTGATACAGGTGGGGTCAGTGGGCAGAGGTGGCCTGGCCTTTCCTGTTCCTTCTCAGATACCCTCTCCAAGTCAGCAGGGCTTTGGCTGAAGCAGTCTCCAATCAGAAAACAGGGAGCCCCTCCTCCCAGGATGGGTCAGAAGCACCAAACTTTGTGTCACTGGTACTGCTAGGTACTTTTCTTCACCTAGCAGCCCTGTGAGGTAGGTACCACCAGTAGCCCCATTTTATAGATGAAGAAGTTGGAGCTCAGAGAGGATAGTCATCTGCCCAAAGCCACACAGCTATAAAGATTTTAAGCTCTACTCTACCTGACCAAGACCAACCATGGTGCCTTTAAACCATCTTAAACAGTACCCTCCCATACATAGGCACCTCCCCTGACCCCAGCCTCAGCCCGAGTACCAGGGGAGTTGTTGTCATCGTCTGCAGGGTTATGTTGCTCCAGGTACAGGCGGTAATAGAGGGTGCAGTTGCCATCATTCAGGAGCACCAGAAGCCTGGACTGCCTGCTAGCCACCAGCACACTTCCGAAGTCCAGCTCCTTTGCCTCTGCCTGAGGCATAGTCAGACAGCTGCTGACTATGTCCCTTTGGGTCCCCAGCCCTGTTGTCCTATGCATATCCTCAGAGAAATCCCCAAGGAAAGCCAGGTCCAGGGATTGGGGGTGCTACAGGAATACTGCCCCTGCCCTTTTGGAGTTTGGTGCTTGGGGCCTTCCCCCCAACTTGTGCCCTGAATCCCCCACTTTTCCCAGCCTCCCACTCACAGAAAGGTTGCTGGTGATGCCCATGCCCACCAGACGGATCATGTAGTGTGCGATGGCTGGGGGCTTGGTGTTTGGGGACACGCCAGCTTCCCAGACCCATATCCCCACTCGGAACAGGTACTTGGTCTCTTCCAAAGGGCTGAAGATCCATGTCATTGTCTGGAATCGCAGAGATGGTCCCTGCATGGGTCCTCCAGAGTGTCCCTCCCCCAGTTTCCCGGCCAGTAGAGGTCCCACTGCAGGGTGTCAAGCTTTGGTGATGCTCTCTGTGTAGCTACTCCATGTGGGATGTCATCTCCCAGAGCTCCTCCATCCAACATGCCCATGGCAGGTCAGTGGTATTCCTTTCAAGACTTGTTTGTGCTGAGAAACTAGAGCCTCAGAAAAATGAGGTAACTGACCGAGGAGCTGGAATGGTCCTAGCTGACTCCAAAATCCATGTGCTCTCCCTTACCCCTAGTTACTGTCTCTGGGCTCATATAGATACCATGTGTTGGTGGTTCTTGCACCAACCAGCCTATAAAAGCCCTAGACTAGGGATGAAGTCTGCCATTTGGGGTCCCAGACTCTGCCCACTTTGTACTACAGCGGGGACTATTGGAGATCCTCACCCCCACTAACAGTCACCCACTTGGCTCCAAAACCAGCTACTCTGCACCACCATGCTAGCAATCTCACAGCTTTGGCACCATGGATGAGCATGGCCTTGCCCTGGACCCTGGCATCAGAAACACTGGTTCTAGTCCTAGTTCTGCACTTCCTAACCTTGATATCAGCAATGGCACTTGCCCACGAAGTCTCAATTCTCTGAAATGGAGGGATGAAGGTGGTACTCATAACACCCACTCACAGGTTGGGGGAGGGGACTGGATTGGGTGGGTGGGTTTGCGTCAGCCTGCAAGAGCCAGGGTAAGAGATGCTAAAGGTGAAGGTGATGGGCACCTCTTTGCCACCCTCAGCAATGGACAGGGTACTCACAAGGCTCTCATTGGGTTGGATGAGGCCCCTGGCGGGCTGGGCGGCCAGTGTCTTCTGGTGCTGCTGGGAAACCCTCCATTCAAACTTCAGGGGCAGCCGTGAGGGATTGCGGAAGGTGAAGGGGCTGGTGGAGGAGCAGCCCACCCAGGTGGGTTTGAAGAAGACGCTTCTGCAGGTATCCAGCTTCAGCTGCAGTGGCTCCTCCCGGCTCTGCAAGCTCACCTCCTGGGCCAGAAAGGAGGGCGGTGTCTGAACGCACCTCACAGTCCCGGCTTTCCCATATGTCCAAGAGGCTATGGATGGCCAGTGTAGCAAAGGTCCTCTGCCAGCCTGAGTCTGGCAGCTTCTATGGAAGGCAGACTAAAAAGAACCTGGGAACCCAGAGAGGATATACCGGCCAGTTCACCGGGTCAGACATGGGTCCACTACCCAGACCCTATTCCTGGACTGTCTGAACACCCTCCAACACCCATGCATGGGATCTCTGTACCATTTCCTTGGTCCCAGACTCTATCAGGTGGACAGGTAGGGCCCTGAGGGGTACACAGCTCACAGATGGAACCAAGGGGGTCTCTCCATGAGATGATACTTTAGGGGAGCCTTACAAGACAACCCCAGAATGTAGTTTTGAAAAAATAAGTCCCAGATTAGGGTATACTCCTACAGACTTCCCTACTCCTTCCTCCTACCTTGAGATACTGAGGGCAGAAATTGAACTGCAGGTAGAAAATGTGCTGTTTCCAGGAAGTGCCCTTGGGGTAGGTGCTGATGAGGAAGATCTGGTGGGCCCCAGGGGCTATAAGGCCTGAGGTGGGCTGCAGGATGATATCTGAGCTGCTTTTAGGGGCCAGGTTGAAGGTCAGCAGCATGGAGCCTTTGTTGACCAGGAGCAGGCTGCGGTAGGAGGGCTCGCTGGAGGACACTGCAGGAAATAGCTGCAGTGGGAGAGAGGAGGCAAGCAGGAGCCCTGTCAGATCTCCACCTCTGAGACGCACACTTGGGGATATGAATGCTTGTGGGCTGAGGTGGGCTGTCTCTGAGGAGATCCAAGATGCCTGAGCACAGCTTAGCTAACACAGTGGAGCACAGAATTGAGGCCACAGTCTAGCACCAAAGAATGCTTCTGTCTTCTGTCTTCCCGAGACCTTCAGAAATGGAGACAGGGTGGTCACATGTCCTAGAGAAACTTAGGCCTCAAAGGCCTGTTAGAGGAAAAGTTGTATCAAGTGCTCTCAAAACATTCTTTGAAGAGCTACTTTCAGAGATCCTGATCTGAAAGCTCAATAAGCAGCCCCTTCTAGATGATTCTCATACAGGTAGTTGCGGGGAGCCAGCCCCAACTGTCCCAACCCCTAAACTTTCCTTGGGCATCTAGGGTGTGACCAGCACTAGGCTAAGAGCTGGTCAGGCTACAAAACACAAGACTCATAGTCCTTGACCCAAGCTCCCCATCCAGATAGAGCAACTTCAGGAAAGGCCAGAGGTCATGGGGAGGAACTGCCAAGGGAGGAGGCTGAGGGAGTCAGCAGGGAGAACCCTTTGAGTGAGGGAGGTTTTGGGAAGGGATGGTACAGGTTTGGGATGGGGAAGAAGTGTAGCTGGCAGGAGGACCAGGATTGCCCACACCATTGTCTCAGAGGGGCATCTTTCCAGCAGCAAGACTAACGAGGAAAGCTGATGATGGCCCTGGGAGCTGGGGGTGGCAGCAGAGGCCAAACCAAATCAGCAGCTGGTGGACCGGCTGTGGGCTCTGCACTTTCCAGCTCTGTGTCACCCTGCTTCTTAAGCCAGAAAGGGCCCACAGGGGCCTTGAGAGAGGCCTGGGAGTGTTTTCCAAGGACAGGGTCCATGGGTTGGGCTGCTGTATCCATAGGACCTAGCCTAGGACCTGGGCCCTGACAAGTGCTCAATAAATGGCACCAACAAATGAAGGAGCTGCAGAGTTTAAAACCCCAGAGTGAAAGGACCAGGTGAGTATTTCAGATGGAGAGAGGAGACTGGTGTCCAAGTCCCAGACTGTCCCTGTCCCAGGGCTGTGGTCTAGGAACAAATCCTCAACTGGCCCAGATCTCCAGGACAGCTGGGCCCAGATCCCCAGGACAGTCAGGAGGGGTTTTTTTAAGGTCAAGATAGAGAGGGAGAGAGATCTGCTGGCCGAGGCCGAAGCTGGGCTCCCCGTCTCTCTCTCACTGCTGTTGGGTCCACACTCACCTTGGGTGCATCCAGGGAATATTGGGGGATGTGGTGCTCCAAGGCAGCAAAATAGCTGTGGCCTCGTACCCGCACCGTCAGACACCAAGATGGACACACAGTGCAGTCCTCCTCGATGTTGCTGTAGCTCCACAGGACCTGCGGGGAGCAGCCCAGGGAGAAGCTCAGGGCCCCTTGTAGCACCACAGAAGGCAGCCACCCTGCCCTTCCCTGTCCCTAGGTGCAGAAGCTGGGGTGGGGGGTGCAGGGGCGGGGACAGGGCACGCAGAGAGTAACAACTGCAGCCAGCCCCTCCCACTATAGCCTGGCCCTACAGGGAGAGCTCTGCACAGCGGCCCAGCAGGAGGGTGGGGCAGGATCTGAAAGCAGCATTCATTCCCTAGAAGTGAGCCCAGAGAAGCACAGGCCAATGGAAATATAACATGAGCCACAAACACCAGCCGCAAATGTCATTCTAAATGTTCCAGTGGCCACATGAGAAAAGCAAAACACGTGAAATTAATTTCAATAATATACTTTATTTAGCTCAATAGATCTGAAATCTTCTCACTGTAACATATAATTGTCATAAAATTGCTAATGAGGTATTTTACATTCTTTTGTACTGAGTCTTTGAAATCTAGTTTTCTATCTCCACTTGGATCACCTATATTTCAAGTGTTGAGACAATTACATGTATACAGCCTCTAACCTAAAACTGGTATGCTCAGCCTCAGCCAAGCCAGGAATCCACAGCCTAATCCTACAGTCCTCCATATTTCCCCACTGCTGAGACACCAAAGCGGAGGCGATTAAAAACTCTGCTTTGGGAAACAGCCTCAAAAGTTTGAGGCCCTCTTCTCACAGATGAAAAGACATGAAGGGATTCGGCCAAGTTCGTGTAGCTGATAAGGGACTCTAACTTGACTGTGCAGCTCTACTCATTCCCAGCCCAGAACTGGCAACTAAAAGAACAGTATGTGGGGGCTGGAGCGGTGGCTCAGCGGTTATGGCACTTGCCTTGCATGTGCGAGTCCATGGGTTCGAATCCCAGCACCACGTATACAACAAAGTGTGGGAGCAATGAAAGCCACACGAAAAACTAAATAAAATTGTTCTTTCTCTCTCTCTCTCACTGTTCCTCTCTTTAAAACAAAACAAAACCAGTATGTAGACAGGCTGAGAGGGAGGGAAAGCCGGGCTGCTTGGGAGGATGGAGGGACTGAGACCTGATGGTCACAGCAGGCCTGGGTACAGACTGTGGACTGAGGTTCCTGACAAGGGCGTTTGTACTGGAAGCCCCTCCCTATGCACTTTGTTATCTGCACCCCTGCCACAGTCCCCAGGACTGGTTCCTGAGTGCCCACAGCTCCCTGGGAGGGACTGCTTCCTAGTGGAGGACCACAGAGAAGCCTGGGAGGGTGGAACCAGTGGGGGGTGCCGTCCAACCAAAGAGAAGGTAGGAGAAGCCTGGCACGGCAAGGATGGGCCATGCAGGACCCTCTGTCACGTCCTGCGGCCCCGTCTTGCTTTCAGACTGCCGCAGAGAACCTGCCTTTCCGACTCATCTTGCTGGCATGTACCTTGTAGACAGCAAAGGCTTCAAGCTCCACCGCGTACTGGCAACTGGGGCAGGGGGGCTGGAAGTGCAGGCGCATGGCTGCGGACTTGAGTGGGGGCACATTGCAGGTGCCTGGGGTCACCCAGAAGGGGCAGTCATCTCTGCGTGTCCAGACCACTGTGATCCTGCCCTTGGTGTGGTTCCTCAGGCACAGGGGGACAGGGTTGGGGGCCTCAGGCCCAGGGCAGCCACCAAAGTCCACCTCGTTAGGCTCTACGCTGACTGGCGGGGGGAAGATGGCCATGTCGTTGGTTCCGTTGAAGAAGAACTCAGTCATGGGGGGGATATAGGGGTACTGTGGGGCTGGGCTGCCCTCAAGGTCCTGCAATGGGGGAGAAAGAGATGGGCCTAACTGCCACTTTTGTCGCTGCCTTCTGTCCCTCCGCTCTACAAAAGACTGTAAGAGTGCCGTGCAGGCCATCCCCAACTAAAGTTGTGCCAATACAGCTCTGGGAACAGGGGGCTGTCCACGAATTGCTACAGGGAGGGCCAGAACCTAGAAAGGGCATCCGACCCCCGAGCAGGACTAGAGTGTCTGTGGCCACAGTACCTCAATGGGCATTACAAGGGCCCCATTCCTATCTCTCTCCAGCTTCCTCTCCTTCAGCATTACACCCAGGATGTCAGGAGGGTAGAGTGTCAGACCCCGAGCCAGGTGTGTGCGATACCAGGTGAGGTGCTGAGGCTTCAGGATGGCTGGCTTGATGCTGTCTGAGTGGCAGGTTCCCATCAGGTCCAGGAATAGCGGGTCCTGCAACACTTTCCATGAGTGACAGGGCACAGGAGGGTTGGTGGGGCAAGGAGTGTGCTGGGGTTGGACTGAGGACAGACAGAGGCGGTGGAGCAGAAGCTGCAGGTGGCAGGTGGAGGGAGCATCCTGACAGCTGCCTGGCTGCCTCAGGAGTGAGTGGGAAGCCAGGGAAGTCAGGAGTCCAGGCCTTGGGATGGGACGCTCAGCCATTGCCTGTCCTTCCCCTGCTGTTCATGGCCCCTGGGCATTTATTCTACTTCCCATCCCACTGCCAGCCAAGAGTTTGTAAGACCAGCATTTAGGCTCTCCCTGTGTGAACAGAAAACAGGTTTGTTCTATCCTCCCACCCCAAGGACTTCCTGAACCCATATCACCCCTGCATGAGACTTAGAAAGAAGCACCCACTCTCCAGGTAGAGACACACAGCCTAGAGCCTGGGTATCTGCTCGGGAGGGATCAGAGGCTTGATTTCAGCTCCTGCTTGTCATCTAAGCCAGATCAGAGCACCATGTGTGTGACCTTCCCAGAGGCCTGGCTTTGGGTTCTGACTTCAGAGCTCTCTGCTCTGCACACACTGTGTGGGATGATGTCCAAACCCCCCTTTCCCTAGCCCATCAGCAACAGCTTCAGCCAAGTCCCTGGCTGGGTAGTAATCAGGCAAGCTTGGCACACAACTGGCACACCCTCACATGCTTCTGGTCACATCTGCCTCCAAAAGCCTGGGCTGGAGCCCTGAAGAAGATGGTCCAGAGAGACTGCCCCAGAAGTTTCAGAATGCATACCGGGCCTTGCCTTTATCGCTGGCTCTCAGCCTAGGGGACTCCTTCCCCTCAGCCTCGCCCCTTCCCTACCACTCACCTGGTGGTGGATGAGACAGGCCACACGCCGAAAGCAGATGATGGGGTGAGTGGGTTGGAAGGCACAGTGCAGGGTCATGCGGGCCTTGCCCACCAGGGTCCCGAAGGCAGGCCTGATGCTGAAGACACTCTCCTGGCAGTCAATGGCAAATTGGAAGTGTGCTGTGCTGTCTGACTGGTTCTCAATCCACAGTGTCTGCTCTGAGCACTCCCCAAGGTTGACCCAGCTGAAGTTGACACAATAGTGCTGCAGCGACACAGCAGGACCTGGGCACAGGAGACACCGTCCCTGTGAGTGGGCACTGCCACCTGAGTGGGGATGGAGTTTTAGCCTCCCAGAGGATGTCTCAGAAAGGGTCCCACAGCTGGGAGGTAAAGCTGTCTGGGGACAGACCAGCAGGCAGGATAGGCACAGAGCCCCTGCAGCCTCAGCAGAGATCCAGTATCACTTGGGATAATGACAGAATGGTATAACCAGGTATCCACACTTCTTCCCCACTAAACCACCAGGGGGCAGCAGACACCTACTGAGGGCTAGGAGGCAAGGTCTCTTAGGAGCAAAGGGGCTCTTTGGAATCCTACCTCTGGGCTGCTCCTGCCTGGGGATCCCATTACCTATACAGAAACCAACGACTTTGAGCACGGTTTGGGAGGCACAGCCAGAAGCTATGATGGAGATGTACTCTATAGTTTTGACATCCAAGGTCTCAGGGTGGAAGAACACTGACACGTATTTCTTCTCTCCTGGAGGCACAATGCCATGGCCCGTGGAGCATGAGAAGACTTGGTCTTTGGTCAGCATGTCTGGGGCTATTTCGATCCTAAAGGGGGCATTCACCTGTGGGTCCAGGTGAGGGAGCAAAGGGTCAGGTCACAGGGTTGGGCAGTCTGAGCACCATACAGAGGAGTCCAGCCAAGGCAGTGGGGACAGCTGGCATCCAGCCTGTGTGCACTGACTGGCATGGGTGTGGGTGAGGCTGCTTCCATCAGGAAGAAGAGAGGGTCAACTGGGGCCCTGGGGCCATCCAGAGCACAGAGTCTTCTTCTCCTCAAGGCACTATAGGGCTAGCTATGGTCCTGGGGTCAGAACACTCTTAGGGATGGTCCAGGGGTTGCCCTGGAAGGCCAGGGGACACATGAGCATAACCCCAGCTGAGAGGGGAGAAGAACATCTGTTGACAGCTGTTGACATGTTTATGTAAACAGACATGAGTTACTTGAAGCTTTGGGTTAAATGTGTGGGGAGAAAGCAAAGCATGCTAAAAGGAGGATGGATTTCAAGGGCACCCAGTGCTGTGGTCCCTGAGTCTTGTCTCTCCCTGCCTCCATCCCTCCCTCCCCTGCCCCATGCATACCACAGATGGATTATACAGTTTGATCTGCCTCTCAGCGGTGCAGCCCACAGCAACAGAGCCAAAGTGTAACACCTTCTGCAAGCCCTCAGCATCCTGGTCCTCAGGTCGCTTGTGCCTTATGCTCACTAGCAGCTGGGAGCATTTGGCTATGGCAGAGAGATGGGGGAGTTTTGGGGAGAACCCACCAGGACCTCTGTGACCCCAGCTGAACAGTCCCTAGAAGGTAGGTGTCCCCAGGGAAAGCAGTCTGTGACATGATAGAAAGCAAAAAATGGCAAAGCCTGGGAAGGGGGAGAGCTGATGGAGACCTGTGGGGTGGGGCAAGAGAGGGCAGTGGGGCACACTAAGGCCTTGGGACCCAAGGAGGAGCCGGCAGCTGTGCCCTGGAGACAGGTAGGGGATAGGATCCTCACCTATAGCCTGCAGCTGGATGCTGGTCTTCTGCCTGCTGCCCTCCCCAAACCAGCACGTGGCCTCGACTTCATGGATGACAGCTATGAGGGGCTGAAAGGTCACTTTGATCCTACAGGCCAGGCCTGGCTCCAGTAACCCCGTGGTGGGGAGGATTTGGAATGAGCTGGGGCACTCCCAGGTGAAGAAGGTGGGCAGGTCCCTAGAGGAAGTGGATGGGTCAGGGACACTGCACTTCTGACTACCTGTCTGCCTTAGCGAGGCAGAGGCTCTGGGGTGCCCTGTCTCCTCCTCACTGGGATATGCCTGTCTCCCCTGCTTCCCGGGCTCTCTTCCCAGTGCTTGTTCTTGTCACCTCTGAGCTTCAGCCACTCGCCCTCACCCCACATTGTCCAGGCAGAACCAGGCCTCAACTGTGTCCCCGATGGCACACATGGGCAGCTGCAGGGATGGTGGGCAGATTAGTTTGTGGCAAGGCAGGGTGGCCTTCAGGTCCACACAGAACATCCCCTCATCTTTCTCAAACCACAGCTGGTCCATGTACTCTTTCTGTAGGGCAGGGGAGGGGAGAGGCAGTCAGTGTACCTTCATAGTACTCAGGGGCCACACAGCCCAGCCGCCCTCAGTCATTCCTCCAACGCAACCCCTGGATGGGTCATGAGCTGCCATCTCAGCCTGTACTCCTACACTGTCTTGGTCTCAGAGATTAGGGCCTATTTTGAGCGGAACAAAGAATTTTGAGGGCATCTTGGTAGCACATGCCTACAATCCCAGCTACTGAAATTTGAGGCAGGAGGATCACTTAAGCCAAGAGTTCAAGGCCAGCCTGAGCAACATAGTAAGACCATCTCAACAACAACAACAATAACAACAACAACAACAACAAATTTGCAAAGAATTCTGAAGAAATTTGCAGAGAGCAAGAAGAGGAAGGAATCTAGGGTTTTCTGATGACCAACACAGTATTTCAGTCTTTACCTCCCAATATCTGATATCATCCCTCTGTCTAGTGAGATTGGGATCTGAGCTCCTTTGGAGGACTCCCAGCTGGAGCTGTAGTTGTAGCCAGCAGGGTATATGTGTGTCGGAGGGAGCTCTTTGCCGCTCTGTCCTACTTCCTGTTCTGAGGTCTCTGTTCCTATGTCCTTCCCGACACTCTACTGCTTTCTTGGTGGGCCTTACCTCCTCTAGAGGCCGGAAGACAATGGGTAGCATGAGGGTTATGCCTGGGCTCAGGAAGATGGGCTGAGGGATGACCGTGAAGAAGAACTTGGTCTTGGGAGGCCTGCAGGAAAGGGCCAAGAGATGAGCACTTCAGATCTGGGCTCAGAACAAGAGGAGTCAAGGTGACTGCAGAGACCCCAGAGAGTTGAGGGGGCCAGAGTCCTTGGAACCATGGAGAAAAAAGAGATGAGTCTATGGAGCGGGAGATGGAGTTGATCACAAGAGCCTCCCCCTAATTCTTTCAGACATTTATTTGTAACAAAAAGGAACAGCACTTGTGGCTCTGATGAGGATGAGGGGCCATGGGGACAGATGATTCTGATTTAACAGAATCCCTAAGCACTTAGCTGGGGTAATCAAGGCTGGAAAGAGGTGCCAGGGATGAACAGCTGCAGAGTCCCAGGGCGGTCAACACCATAGATGCCACAAACGTTTAAAATATTAATAAGATGTTGCCACCAACTCTGTATCAATAAGTGCTGTAGTTTAGATGAAATAAACACGTTCTGGGGAAAGTAAAACTTACCAAACTACCTCAAGAACTACACAATAAATTTTAGGGCACCCAGCCTGAAATCATCAAAGAAATGGAATAGGCAGTCAAAAATCTTTCCACAAAGAAACACTTTCTTCATCTTCACAGAAAGTCCCATCAAGAAGTTTTCTTCCTTTTTCTTTGCAGTACTGGGGATTGAACCCAATGCCTTGCACATGGTAGACAAGTGCTTTACCCCTGAGCTACAGACCAGCCCTTTTTAGAATTTTTGTTTTGATATGGGGTCTTATGAATTTGCCCAGACTTTCGACCCCTCTGCCTCAGCTTCCTGAGTAGAGGGAATTACAGGCATGTGCCAGCTCTTCAGGCTCCTACCAGTCATTTGAAGAAATACAATTCCAGCGTTGAATTCTCCCAGATAATGTAAAACGAGGACACACTACTCAACAGAGTCTTTGAAATCATCACAACATTGTTAACAAAGGCACAAGAAAGGAAAATTATAAGGTCAATCTTACTCAGAAACATAATCTTACTCAGCAACATATAGAAAAACACTCAGTCAGGACCATTTGGGGTTATTTGAAGAATATATGGTTGGTTTAAGTCAGAAAATCAATTAATATCTTCTACCATATTAGTAAGAGAGGGAAAATCAGATGATAATCTCAATAAAAATAAGCTTTATGTGTTTATGAGAAAAACTCACAAAGTAGAAATAAAAGGGAACTTCCTTAAACTGATAAAAGTCCACCAAAAATAAATGCCTACAGGAAATATCCATCTTAATGGTGAAACATTAAGAATGTGAAACATTGGAATCTTTCACTTGAAGATCATGAAAAAAATAAGGAATTCTTCTATCACCACTTTTGCTCAACACTTTCTATTTAAAAGTACAGTAAAGACAAATAAAAGGTATGAGAACAGGAAAAGAAAGAAAAATGCCATTTTCTATATAAAATATGAATGTGCACATGGAAAAACCCCAAATAATTAATATATGTTATGAGACTTAAATAAAAACATGGTGATGCAGGCCTGTAATCCCAGCAACCCAGGAGGCTAAAGCAGGAGGACTGCGAGATCAAAGCCAGCCTCAGCAACTTAGTGAGACTCTTAACAACTTAGCAAGACCCCGTCTCAAAATAAAAAGGACTGGGGATGGATCAGTGGTAAAGTACCCTGGGTTCAGTCCTCAATACCCACCAAAAATTATTAGGCTTAATAAGAGGATTTACCAAGGTTGCTGGATATAACACTCACAAAATTTAATGACATTCAAAAAAACAGCAACAAAGAGAAAATGAAAACAACGTTAAAGAATATCACATATAACATCAAAATTACTGGGCACTTAGGCATAGAGCTAACTACAGATGTACTCAGTGGCTATGGAGAAAAATTTACATTTTATTAAGAAACATTAAAGGGCTGGAGTAGTGGTGCAGTGGTTACAGCACTTGCCTGGCATGCGTGAGGACGCGGGTTCAAACCCCAGCACCACCTACACAACGAAGTATCAGAGCAACAAAAGTCACATGAAAAACTAAATAAAATTGATTCTCTCTTTTTCTCTCTCTCGCTGTCCCTCTGTCTCTCTTTAATTTTATTTGTTTTTTCACCTGGCCTTTGTTTCCCCAACACTAGTTGTGTATGTGGTGCTGGGGTTTGAACCCAGGTCCTCACACGTGCCGGGCAAGTGCTTCAACCGCTGAGCCACTGCTCCAGCCCCACTCTGTCTCCCTTAAAAAAAAAAAAAAAACATTAACGAAACGCTAATAAACACTGTATAAGGATATACTATGCTCAGGATTGAAAGACTCAATATTGTAATGATGTCAACTCTCCCCAAACTGATTTATAGGTTCAATTAAATCCCAATAAAAATCACAGATTTTTATGTGTATATACAATGAACTGACTTGAAGATTTATATGAAAGTTCAAATGGCTAAGAATAGCCAAGGCAATCTTGAAGAAGGATGAAATTGGAGGACTTATATTACCAGATGCTAAGATTTATTATAAGCTCTAATATTAATTTGGGTTGGTATTGGTCCTAGGATACACAAGTAAATCAAGGGAACAAAACAGAGAGTCCAGACATGGACCTGGACATATATGGTCACTTGACATCTGTCAGTGGTATGGGAAATCATTGGAAAAAATAAGAACTTTTCAATAATGGTGTTGATATAAGTGATCATTCAATTAAGGGGGAAAACGTCATCATCAGGTCTCTACTATAAACCACTCACAAAAACAGATTCCATATAGAGACAAATATGAAAGGCAAAACAATAAAATCTTTAGAAAACACTCTAGAAAAGTTATTTTCCTTTCTTCTTCCCTTCCATTTCCCTTCCCTCTGTTCCTCCCTCCTTTCCTTCCGTGGTACCAGGACTGCAACCAGTCGGGGCACTCCACCACTGAGCTACATCCCAGCCTTTTACATTCTTTATTTTACGACAGAGTCTTGCTAAACTGCCCAAGCTGACCTCGAACTTGTGATCTGCCTTCCTCGGCCTCCCCAGTCACTGAGATTACAGGCATGCACTATGGCCCCCAGCTAGAAAAGAATTTCTTAAAGCAAGATACAAGCAACAACAACAACAACAGAAAAAAAAAGTGGCTAAGTTCAATTCCTTTAGTAACAAACTACAGAAATGATCCCTGAAAGTATAGTCTTAGTTCAATTCCTTTAAAATTAAGAACTTCTATTCTTCAAAAAACTAAAACAGGGGCTGGAGTCTGGTGGCTCAGAGATTAAAGCACTTGCCTGGCATGTGTGAGGACCACATACACAACCAACTGTCAGAGTAACAAAGGCCAGATGAAAAAATAAATACATTCTCTCTTTCTC
>PVKS010009795.1:0-62573 GCA_004027875.1 Aplodontia rufa
GGATTCTCCATACTGCTTTCCATAGTGGCTGAACCAATTTGCAGTCCCACCAGCAGTGTAGTAGTGTTCCTCTTTTCCCACAGCCCCTCCAGCATCTGTTGTTGTTTGTATTTTTCATTTTTGCCACTCTAACAGGAGTGAGGTGGTATCTCATTGAAGTTTTGATTTGCATTTCTCTTATAGCTAATGATGTAGAGCAATTTTCTCATATATTTATGGGCTTTCTGAACTTGGACTGGAGAGAAGTTTCTTTAAGTGGTATCTCTTAATCTCAGGAATCTTCACTGCAGCTTTAGCTTACTTCTCACCTCTCCATGCATTGACCTCTCAGAGGCAGCCTGCAGGGGCTTTGACCCTGCTAAACTTTGCCTGGCCTCCCCGGCTTTCCTTGGAAATCTCAATGGAAGCCTCCATGCCCCGCTAACTGCAGCATCCTTCATTCCTGCAGAAACAGCACCATGTGCTTGACACCAAGATCTTGTACTAGCTGGATCAGTAGCATGCCTCCTGAAACCAGAGCTGCACGGATCTCTGAGTGCTTGGGTGACTGAGCATGCTGAAAAAACTTCCTAGACCCCCTTGTGAAAGCAGGGTGCCACCACGGTCTCTTATCAAAGAAATTTTTACTTCTACACCTTTTAGCCTAATATGGGTGTGGTCTTGTTAATTCCCGAGTTGTCCTTAAGTCAATCTTTCCTGTTGTCTTTTTTGTAAGGATTTAGCATCTCTTTAGTAGCTATGAGATCTTTAACAAACACAATTCCTTAGCTTAAGTTTTACTCTCACTTTTCTGCCTAATGTGAAAATTTTTCAAATAATTCTGTTCTACTTTCTACTCTTGATTGTCACAGTTAACTTGGCTAAAAGCTGCAAGCAAGATCCATGCTACCCCTGAATGCTGCGCTGCCTTGAAATTTCTTCCACTATATTAATTAGTCCATTACCTTTAATTTCAGCCTCACGGAAATCTCAGGACAAGAACAAAATGTTGTCAACCTCTTTGCCAGAGCAACTTGAATGTTCTCTAGTCCAACTTCTAATAGAATCTTCCTTCTCTGAAACCCTACGAGAATTGTGCTTACTCTTCTTAGTCCTATCCACGTCTGATCTTCTAAGCTTCCACCAGAATCACCCATTAGGCTCTGCTTATAACAATCTAAAACTTTTCCATTATTTAACACATGAAATTTTGGGGGATACCTCATTTCTCAACATAACATTATGTCACCTCCTTAATTCAGTTATTTGCTGAGTGATTAAATGTCACCTATGTAAGTGATATATGAGTTGATTCGACTGCATTTCTAAGAATCCATCTTCGCCAACTGCAGCTTCTGCCATCTGTAAAAAGGCAAAAAGTTGTATTGAGAACTGTCTAAGATCGCATGACAGGGAACCTGTAAGTGACTTCTGGAACCTGAGGACAGCTTCCAACTTATAACCAGTAAGAAGCTGGAACTTTATGTGACTGCAAGGAAATGGGTTCTACTTACTGTCTACATGGACGTGGAAGTGGATTCTTTTCTAATGGGTCCTTTAGATTAGAACAAGACCTGACAAATAAGACGTGACGTTAGTCTTGTGGGAACCAGAATCAAAGACCTAGCAGGCCATGCCAGGATAAATGACCCACAGGAAATTGTGATAAAAAATTCATATTGCTTCAATCTATCATAAAACCCTGACCTAAGTATAGCGAGGCTTCTTTGCATTTTTTCATTGATGAACTTTTTGATTCTTTCAATAAAATGGTGGACTAGACAGGAAGACGGTGAATTTTCTTTTCTCTTTTAGAGCATTATAGTTATACATAGTAGTTGGGTTCGTTTTGGAACAGTCATACATGCATGGAATTTAGTTTACTTCATTTCTATTCCCATTCCCTCCCTTTTTACCCTCCGTTTTCCCTCTTCCAATTCTCCTTCCTCCACTCTAATGATTTTCCTTTTGATTCTTTATTCATTTATTTTTCATTGCTGCTTTTTTACATGCACATAAAGGGGGATTTCCTTGTGGTGTATTTATATATGCACATAGCATGATTTTGTTAAATTCATTCCACATTTCCTTTCCTTTCCCATCCCACCTCCCTCCCTCTCAAGCCACTTTTTCTACTCCACTGATCTTCCCTTTATCTTTACGATTTCTGATTCCTCTCTCTGTTTTTTTTCTCCTTATATTTGTCTAGCTTCCTCTTATGAGAGAAAAAAATCAACCTTCGATTATCTGAGTCTGGCTTATTTCACTTAGCATAATGTTCTCCGAGATGTTTTCTATTAGCAATGTAATTATTGATCACCCTGAGGAAGGTAAGACAGGACCTATAGTTATGAACATTCCTAACTAAAGAAGTTTGCTTCTTCACAATTTTTCCTGTATACTTACTAAAATTATTACACTTAAAGCAAGTTTTCCAGTTCTGAGATTCTGTTAACTTCTCTTATACTCAAGGCACATAGTGCTTGTAGGAAACCTTGTCCCTAGTATTTTGTCTACTAGAACTAGAGTTGGGGGAGTGCTGCATTGTTGGGATGATGCTTAGCACCCTGAGGGTTTTGAATTTTCCTACAGTAGAAAACAGTGGCCACAGTAATGAAGTTTTCTTGAACATAGCACTATTTCCCCTGCCTTCTTAGTGATGTGGCTGTATGTTATTCAGCAATTCCCCAGAATTTTCACTGATATCTGTTGCTCAGAAATCAGAAAAGTAGATCCATTACAGTCTTTCCAAACCCTGAGAATTTTGCCTCATGGTGTTATTCCTTCAAATTCGGAAAATTTCCTACAGACTTCACAAATACTCTCCCAAGCTGAAGGAAATCCTAATTATAACTTACATGTAAGTACTACTTTATTTGAAGGAAGAGTGACTGGTTAGATTTATACAGATAAATTCACAAAGTTTTTATTTTCAAAAGTAGCTTATTCAGTGCTACAGATTATATATTTACCTTATTGAGAAATCAAGTCAGGGTCAGAGCTTTTTGTTACATGACCTAACTCTTATTCTTGCTGATGCTGTCTCAGCGTTCTTGATTCTTATTAGATAAAGGGAATCTGAAGAGTGAAATTGATCCCACTTTCATTAAGCCCTCCGGATCTTGTCCTTCCATAACTTTATTTTCTACAACAGTGTTATATTTTTAAGGAAAGGAATTTTTAAGGAAAGGTGACTCCTTCCTCAGTTTGTCCCATCTGCTCTACAGCTGCTCAATAGTGCTATTTTATAATATGTAGTTAACATTCACATAGTTTGACAATTCAGAAAGGTTTATTTATTTATTTTCCTATTCAAGTTATCCATTAAATATTTCAGGAAATTTCTTTGGGTAGTATTCAGAAGTATATTGTCCAAAAAATTTTCTGTGTATGAGGTTGAAATTCTTTGTGTATAAGATCATAAATTTACAACTTGTGCAACATATGTGATTTTACATAAACCATGGGAGACGTTCCTTGCTTGGCATGTAGGAAAAAATATTTTGCATATATGGTATGGTGACCCTTCCCTAAATGTGTCTTCTACTGAGACCTAAAATTTACCAGTAAAGATCTCTTTGGGGTCCATCATTTCACATGCTAGATCATTTTAATAGAATTTACTTATGGAATTTGCCTAAGACATTAGCTTTATGAGGCATAAGTGTGAATTTATTCAGCTCAAGAGACCTTAAAAGCCCTGGGACTTAAGGGATGGAAATTGCTGCAGAAAGGAATGGATGGGGGACCACTGAAAGGCAGGGCCACCTGCTCCACACTGTGCAGTTTATAAGACATGTGTCTGAACAAAAACAAACACGTCCAATGGCAATTGTCTTACTGTATTTGGATACTACTCTTCCCTTTTTGTTATGTGTTTTCTCTGCCCTATTGTTTTGAATAGAAAGTAGGAATTAATTTTCTTTATTTCCCTACTGGTAAGTGCAGTAGCCATTAAAATAGCAGAGGGGCTCATTCTTTCTGAAGTTGTTTTTGGAAATCAAAGAGTCTTTACCAATACTCTCTATACCCTAAGAAGCTCAGTTCTACTGAACTCCTTCACAAAAATGTTAAGACTTCAGCAGAGGAGATGGGTATAGCAGATCTTGGATTCACATTTTGCTGGTCAAGGTTTCTAGCGCAGGCTCTGCTGCAAAAAGCCATAGGACAATTACACCAATAAATACTGAATTTCAAAAAACCATTTTTATTCTGAAGTTCTGCCTTTCGTCCAGAGTACATGGAAGATAAAAAAAGAAAAAAAAAAGGTAAGACTTTTCCCCCTCTGACTTTGCCCTCTAGGTTTTGTGTACTTTTAATTTTTTTGTATAATATATAGACTACAGATATGATGAACATTATTCATAGCCCTTGGGACTTCTAATAGGACTCTGAGATCCCCTAGTAGTGTGATTTACAATAAGAATATCTAGAGAGAAGACCTCAAAATTGTGGTTTTCACAAAATCCTTTGGTGCTTTAATGATTAGAGTATGGACACCAGAAGATTTGCAAGAGGTCCATATTTAATTACACCTCAATCCGTAGCAGAGTACAAAAAATAAAATTCGAATTTGGATTTGATCCTGTGTCTTGCAAAACTCTGCTCCCTTCTACGATTCTTCTTTGAAACTTCTATTTATAAAATAAATGATGGCTTGAACTTTTTGTATTAATTTTGACTCTATCCTCATCCCTGGGCTACAGTCTAGATGGCTTAGAGTCAATTTGTTTTTCTTCTCCTAAGTGTCACCGAGTTAAATTGTTTTCTGCCCATCCAGAAGATTTCTCTCCCTTAATGTTATGGAGGAAGATGAACTACTCATTGAGCTGACGGGAGTAAGAGTAGTAGGATGAGTTTGGTTTCAGAAATGATATATGACTGCCAGGCACAAATTCTACAGAGATTCATATCCTGGAAGAGTAGTTAGTCTATTGCACTGCTGCAGTTAGTTTTCAAACCACAAATCTACAAGCAAAACATCAAGGTCAGCTACAAGTATTTTTGAATGATCTTGTTTTGTTTTCAGCCAAATTGATTAGCAATGCCTAACTTGTGTGGTATTTTTAAGGAAAGCAGAGATAATCAAATAGGTGAATGATTGGAAGAATCTAAGTTACGGATAGCCAATGACTATTAAAATATAACACTGATTATTTTACCTAATCAACCTCTGAGATGGTTTTATCAAAATATGAAATTGGTAAAAAATGTTCCTTATCCCAGTTTTTTTTTAACCTTCTCTTCATTTTCTTCCCCACAGCCAAAGCTGGAGAACTGTTTATTTATTTAGCATGCTGTTCTTTATATTAGCTCTCTTTCCTTCTGTTGTAAGGAAAATCTATCTTATCAGCAATTTGATAAATGGATTTTGTCAACCAGTGAGTGGGATATAACATTAGATGGGTGTTTTCTGTTTTATGAACTTATCTCTGAGCATGTAGAGAATGGAGAACACTAGTGGTAGTGGGCAAATTTCAAAATTTGGTGAGTTGATTATACCTTATCAAAGGCTTTTTTGCTTGATCACTAATAAAATTCAGATAAACACTTTCTTTCTTCCTCAGAGCGTATGCTTCCTCTATACTTTTAGTTGATAGTGCTATCATTATTTCAGAGAGTCAGCATAAACATCACACCCAAGAGTTTGATGGTAATACCCTAATGAGTAAACTGTTAAATAATTCAAAGTGTTTTGAATTGGATTCTAAAGTTTCAGAATGGCTGCTTGCTACTACTATGTTGCTCTTTATAGCCTCCAAAGGGTTCTAAAATAACTAATCTTATTTCAAGTTAATCACAGGCCGCAAAAATGAGTTCTGTCCTCCTTATTTTGCAGATGAAGTAATTCTGCTAGAGCTGAGTATAATAAGTCTCCACCCCAGCTCTTCTTACTCCCAGTCTGTCAATTTCTACTTTTCATAAACAGCTTTAACCACCCTGTTGGAATCATCCATATTTTACAAAACAACAGTAACAACAACAACAGCAATAAAACATTGCTGTTGCTTAGAAATTCGGAGCATATATTTCACTAGCATTGATGTATATGTGATATTGACAAACAAAAAACTCTAGACTGAAAACTAAAACAAACAAAAAAAAAGTTCACCAGTATTTAGATTCTACTTTTGCTAATTATGTGAACTGGGGAGGTTGTCTGAATTTCCCTGAAATTCACTTTTCTCCAAGAGAGATGCTGATGGTGTTCTATTGCTGTATAAATATCAATTTTTATGATTCTGCTGTTAGGAATTCAAGCAGAGCTGAGCAAGAAGGTTCTTCTGCCCTGCTTGGCATTGGCTGGAGTTCTTGTCATGCCTTTATTTAGCTAACAACTGACTGGGTTGGAGGGTCCAAGAAAGTTACTTTTGCATGTTTATCTCAATACTCCTCCATATATTCTTTCTCTGTCTTGTCATTCAATAGTCTTTCCTAGTTTTCTTTACAATATGGCTTCCAAAAAAGAGGAAGAAAAAGATGTCAGAACTTTTAAGGCTTGGCCTGAACTGGCACATCCTTCTCTCCACATTTTATTGGCTGAGACAAAATTGAAAGCCACCCCCAATTCAGGGAAAAAAGAGGTGAATTCCAATTCTTAATGCATGCAGAAGTAGGTACACCCAGGAAACGAAGAGATGAGTAGTGCTTACCTTTGGAATTTATATAGCAGTCAACCTTAGATAGCAATTGCGATTATTCAGCAAAATTCCATTTTTATTTTTTTATTTCATTTTTTTTTTTTGCTATAGCATAGTTTTAAAGTTTTTTTTATTAAGGAGTTGAGTTATCATGCAACCATAAATACATATAAAGTAACAATATGATATGTGTATGTTCTTAAACCAGAATCACCCCCACATTGCCCACACACCAGTCTCTTGATTTGTCTATATTTTGCCCTACACACAATATAAATGTTTAAATTGTGAATTTTCCAGAATTAAATGATTGCATATGTATTATTTGGATTCTCAGGGGGTAAAAAATATGCTACATTGTTGATTGTCTCCCTAGATTCCTCCCTATCCTTCCTTCCTCTTCTCTTCCTCCTCCCTTTTCTGTCCCCCCCATCCCTGCTCCCCACTGCCACATATCTATGGTTGTCCTAGATGATGCGTTGCTATGCCTTTGCTGGGTCTAATACATGAGTTTGACTACATTTCACTCAAGCCTGTGTTTTAGCTCCAGTCTCCATAAATGAGTGAAAGCATTCAACCTCTGACTCTCTGGGTTTGGCTAACTTCACTCAGCATTTCTTCCATTACCATCCATTTACCTTCAAAGGCCAAAATATCGTTTTTTTTCTAATTGCTGAATAGAACTCCATTGTATATGTATGTATTCTACAGTTTTTGGATCCATTCATCCATTCAGTGAGGGGCATCTGGGTTGGTTACATAATTTGGCTATTATAAATTGAGCTGCTGTGAACATAGATTTTGCTGTGTCACTGTAATGTGCTGATTCTAACTCCTCTGGGAAAATACCCAGAAGAGGGATTGTTGAATCATATGGTGGATCCATCCATAATTTTTTGAGGATTAAAATTCCATTTTTAAACACCAATAATTATTGGTGACCATTATAAACAAGAGCTGTTTTAGGCCATGAGAGCATAGGTATGAAAAAAGTAGATGTCTTCATCCTCAGGGTCATATAGAAGGCAGGTCTCAACCAAATAAATATGCAGATAAGTTTTCAATTATAAATATGGCCAAGAGATACAAAGGAAAACTGCAGAGTGCTATCATACAACAGCTAACTAAGATTCATGGGTAGGGAAAAACATCAGAGTAAGAGATATTGTGTTGTGAGTTGTACTCTGAGTTGAAGTCAGCCATGTGAAAAGAAAGGGCAAGAACATTCCAAGCAGAGTCCACAGCACTTATGATGGTCCTGAGATATGTAGTAAGCAGCAGAAGTTCATTGTGGCTTGGGAACTGGGCTCAGAGAGTGAGGTTCTGAAAATGCACCCCATTTCATCAAGATGTCTGAAGACAGTTCTGTCAGCTGATTATGGTGGCACATGCCTGTAATCCCAGTGACTCAGGAGATTCAGACAGGAGGATCACAAGTTCAAGGCCAGTGTGGGTAACATAGCGAGTCCCTGTCTCAAACTTAAATTAAATTAAATTAAATTTAAAACAAGGTAGGGATAAAGCTCAGCAGTAGTGCACCCCTGGGTTCAATCTCCAGTACCACAAAATAAAAAGTTCTATAAAGGACATACATACAACAACATCGTGGAGTGGCTGGGTGTGACTGGATACATATGAAAACTCAGAGTGAATACTTTGCTTCTGTTTTGTTATATATGTTCCCATAGTCACTGACAGGTGTGTGTAGCAAGGAAAGGCAAGGGAAGAAAAAAATTTCAAAGACAGAGATTTAGAAACTTATTTTTCTAAACCCAAGCTCATTTTCCTTTCCTGCACTTCCATAATTCCTAATGTTATCACTCTTGTGGCTTTAACATCATTAAGTGATTCTACCTGCAAATTAAATCTGCACCAGGCCTACAAACACAGAATCACACAAATTAATATTTTAATTGAGTTGACAAAGTCTTCATGAAAATGACAATCCCTTAAAATTGTAATTATGCATGCAGAGCAAAGAATGTGTTCCAAATGTGATTTTTTTTTGCCTCAAAAAAGCAAAGCCCTAAAGTAAACAATAAATTCAAAGCCAGACAGTTAGAACAGGATCTAAATCATACAAATCTTGAATATCTCTGCTTGGTACAAAAAGAATAAACTGAAAAAGCTGCACTGCTTCCTGATAGAGCAAAATAATCTACTAGATAGTAATTTATACCAATTCACTATTTACTACATATTTATTGTGCTCTGAGCCCCATGCGGCATATTTACAGAGTACACAGGAAAGTGTGTAACGCTTTTGGACTCACAATCTTGCTGATAGTTCAGGCACATTCCAACCAAGATGGCAAAGTGGCAAAATAAAGTACATGAAAAAGATAAAATACATTATAATAGCAAAAACTTTTTGAAATTTATAATAGAACCTATTGTGTGTAAAGCCAAATACAAAGGTTTGGATCTACTTATTCCTAAAAAGCAGCATGATGATGTCATATCGGTATTGTTTTTCTCAGCATCCAATTCTCTCTTCCTCCTTCCTTCTGTAGTTACAGGCCTAAAACCTAGAACAATGGAATTATGCTTTCTGTCTTCATGGCTCAGTGACCAGGTGAGCTTCGGACATATGATTGGAATGACTCTCCACGGTCCTGCTGGGAATGCAGGGGTATGTCCTATCTCCCCTGTCTGTGAACAAGGATGGACATAAGCCAAGAGCTGCTGATAATCACAAGAGAGAATAAAAGGAGTTGTCTGCCTGGAAAGGGATGCTAAACTGAGCAAATGTTTGAAAGATTTGAGATGCAGCGAATGGGCTGCCTGAAGCTACATCTGCATTTCTTTTGTTTCACTTTATTTTCTTTAACTCTTTGCAACCCAAGTCAGTCTTACCGATAAGAAAAATTTCAACACTTAACGCTGCCTATCCTTGTGTGCTTCTTGGACAAGTCACATTGCTTAATCAAAAGCTGACTTTTATTATAGTATATAATAAGGGTGGTTGAATAAAAGTTAAGATTCTCTTTCATCTTAAAATTCTATGGACACTAATTTCTTACAAGAGCCACTTTCCAGCATCAGACTTGACCAATCCCTTCAAGTTGGAACTGGTGATCATAAGTGAATTATAGTAACTAGCACGGAGTGTTGCATGGGGCAAAAACAAAGAAAAAAATAAGGGAAAGAATAAGAAAGAAAAATTGGATTCTCAATTACATAATAAAAATATTCAATTCCTACCCCTCATATACTTGTACAGACCTAAAAAAAAAAACTTATATTGTAAGCAGTCCATGAATTATTAGCACACATTGAAATAAATTTTAATATCATACTGAACTGTATGCAGTCTAAAGCAGACTTCATATCCTTCCCAACTATGTATTTGAGGTTTTTCTATATTTCAATAATAAGGGGGGATTGGTCACTAATTCTCTGGGTTAGCTTCAATACAAATATCACAAGGCCCATGGAGGCAAAGCAGGTAAGAGAAACATGTGATTCTAAATAATATATGTACACATACATATATATATAATATATATGCATTTATACAAATATATATAAATAAAGAATATATATATGAATATATATAAAGAATATATATATATATATATTTATCAAAAGATAAAATGCTAGAACTAAGCTTGGATACATCCAGGAGGAAACTGGAAATTATTCTATTTGGTATTCAGCAGTTTCCAGAAAAAAATAGCTTCATGACTCTCAACATGTTTTGGTTAACTAGTAATTTTTCTCACCTTATTCAAAAGGTGAGATCATACTAGTAAGAGTAACCCACAATATACCAAAAGGGTGATTTGAGTAAATGGACAGGGACAGATGCAGACTGGAAGACATTCAGAGAATATCACATTAAGTAAATTTTAAAAATGGATCTTAGAATTAATTTGAGAGCTGCATTTATCACTTGCAATGATAACCTTGAGTTTTATCTTGATGTATCACTTCATAGTTTACAAAATGCTATAAACACTACTAAAGGTCACTGTAAGGAACTACTTCTATTTAAGACCTGGATATAGGCACATGTTGTCCCAGTCAGGGATTAGAAGAATGTAGGCTGTTCTAGACAAATAAGTTATTAGCTATGTCTCTCAACTTGGAAGCTACGAAAATAATTCAGTTGGCTGAAGGTGACACTCAATTGTAATCTAATATTTGATTCACTGAAGATTCCTACTTCGCAAAGTTAAGCCATCAATATGCTCAGCTTCCTGTCAGCCACACTGACAAGCCAAATCTAAGTGGCTAAAAAGATACACTCTCAAAATGAATGGTAAAGTTACTCCCTAGAAATCAAACAACGAAATCTAAACTCAGAGTGGAAAAGAAATCAAACAAATGAAAGTATTTCGGTGGCTAGGAGATGAAAAATATATCTAAGTTTAATTAATGTGACCGGGATGTCTATTCAAGGTACATGCCTTTTGACTTAAAACCATTTGTACCTTGCCTTCTTTATTTATTCAAAATTTCTTTGTTCTTATTTTTTAAATGGCAAGTATCACATTATTAAAAGCTGGAGATACAGAGGTAACTCAGACATGAGCTTCACCTCAAGGATTCACAATATAATAGCAGATACATACATGTAAACACATAGTGCCATGTGAGAAGTGTTACACAGGGGTTCTTGCAAAATGTATGTACAGCAGATGAAGAAACAGAAGCTCTCTGCAACCAAATGTAGTCAAGGAGGGCTTACAGAGAAGATTCTATCTGAGTGTTGCACAGATTTCTGCCTGGAGTCTTGACAAGCTGATCAGGGATACTGAGAATGGCTTATAATACCAAATTTCTAAGCATCGCTCCTTTTAAACACACTCAGGATGATTTATAATTTGTCTGAGAATGTGGGATTGTCAGGCATGATGTCTTAGTGCTGATGATTAGGTAGGAAAAGCACAGATAAGCAAAGGTATCCGTAGAAGAATGAGCTCCGATTTGGATCTGAGGAGTGTTTGGGCACAAGATAAGTTTAAAAGACTATAAGAAAAGAAAGTCAAAACTTGAGGATTCGTTTAAATCCAAAGGTGCTATTTTTGCACAATGTAAATGAAATGTAGCAGGTGTACTGACTAAAAGTACCATTGATTAGGAAACATTCAATATTTGGATATGGAGATCTAGATGGTGCACTGCTGAGGACTGTATAATTTATCATTTCATTTTATAGTAAGTTAAGATTCAGGGATTCTTTGGTGAACGCAGGAATGCAAGACATTATTAATCTTCCCCTTCCAACTTTATCACATTATAGACTATAGTCTTTGAAAGCAAAATTTGGCAGAATGATTTGAAACAATTAGTTCTCTCTAGGTGGGCAAAAATTGTAAAGAAGTTATTTCAGGAAGACAGAAATGATGTAATAGAATGAGGCATGATTTGGTGACCCCAAATTCAGTGGAGTTTACTTTTTAAAGGAGATAATGTTTAGTACTTTGGGATGGTAGGAGACAATGTGGAGCCAGAGATAGAACCAAGATGTGTTGTAAAAGTTAAAATGAGAATGTATGGTACATGAAGAATTGATTCAGGCACCTATGTGGAGGGTTAGTTAAGGATGAAAGTTGGTTAAAAAAAATCTTACTGTGGCAAATAGTATGGGCTTAGAACCATCCTAGTTGAAGAGAATGGACAAATGAGATACCTGGAGATGAGTCTTTACTGCCCATAAGAAGGCCAGAGGGAAGGAAATACACTTATTCTTCCATAGAATGTTTTGCATCTATGGATTCAACCAATCTCAGATTGAAAATATTTGAGAAAAGAATTGTGTGTAAACTGACCATGTAGTCTTTTTCTTGTAATTATTCCTGAAACAATATACTATAACAGCTACATACATAATGTTTATGTTGCATTGGGTCCAAGTAATCTAGAGATGATTTAAAAATACATGGGAGGATTCTATGGATTACATACAAATACTGCACCTTTTTACATAAGGGACTTGATCATGTGTGGATTTTTGTTTCTTCAGGGGGGTCTTAGGATCCATCCTCTATGGATACTGATAAGCAAATATCATAATACAGAATCCCGAGAAGGATGAGGCCATGAAGGCCAATCTTGTGGTGGGGTAGTGGTGGTGGTGGTAGAATTTGGTACCAAAGCAGGCAGAGATCACGGATGAAACAGTTCCATGTTTCATTCTTCCTGTATCCAGTCTCCTGCTGTTGCTGCCCATTGACTGAACCCAATTTGGAATCGATCAGGTGATTCAGTCCCTAGGGACCCCACTGCCTGGTGCTCAGAGTGAGTTACATCCTCATTGCCTATTTGCATGTTTCACATATTTGTTCTGAAACTTGGAACCTATTTGAGAATCCACCAAGTTTTCTTCTCCAATTTGTTTACTTTTAGAAATCTTTTAAGGAGAATCAAAGCATCACAGTTACAGAAAACTTCCGGTTTACCTGAATGTAATAAATGACATATTACTTTCTGGTGAAAAGCACTAAAAAGAGAGGGGGAAAAACCCCATATTTTTAAAGACATTTTTGTAAATGTGTGTATCCTTCAAAGTTTAATTTAGGCAATGTTTCTCCATCACATTTGTCTGACTTTTATTGAAACAACTGATTTGTCATTTTTCCTACCTGGGGAACAGAGAATTTCAGGGACTGTTGTTGGGATTTGGAACTCTTTCTTACTGTTGCATAGGAGAGAGAGAGAGGACTTTGGAACTGAGGTATTACAGAAGAAACTGGGCAGAATGGCTTAATTTTCCTGAGCCTCAGTTTTCTCATCTGCAAAATGGAAACAAGAATTCCCAGCTCCCAGTGTCCTTGATGTGACCTCTGCCTGGTTTTCCATTTGCTTCTGCTCCATCACTGGGGCCATATACTCAGGCCCTCTTGTGCCTCCATCCCTCAAAGGTCATTTATGCCCAGGGCCTTTCTCCTTGCTATTTCATACTTCCCAGGATTCTGTCAGGGCTGATGACTTTCCTCAGTTCTTGTGGCCAGCAAGTTAGATCCTGATTTCTCTTCATTCTGGCACTCTGTCTTTTCATCAGACTGCTTAATGTATTGTCATTTAAAGAAATTCCTGATGAGGGTTGATTGGCTGCTGTCATTCTGTTGTTTGTTTCCTATATGTTTTATAGCCTTTAAAAATTTTTTTGCCCCTTGTTTCCTACATGATTATCTTCTTTTCTATTTAGTTGTTTTTTTGTGATAAAAGGTTGTAATTTCCACTCCTTTCATTTGGGGTATACACTACAGCTATTTCTTTGTGGTTCTCATAGCAGTGTCATTTAATATGCAAAGTGATACCATTCTGATGTGAATCTAGAGCAGCCTGACTTCAATAATATACAAGATGCTGCAACACCTCCAATCCATGCCCTTTCATTTACTGATGTCACAAAGTTATATATGTGTGCATTGAGTGTTCAATATCATAAGATAATCATCATGGATTTTGGTAAATTAGTCTCTTAAGTTATGTGGAAAACAAAAATAGCACTAGCTTTTATAATTGTCATGAATTTACCTTTGCAGAGATTTTTCTGTCTTTATCCACCCCTGAGTTCCTGTTGAATGTCCTTTTGTTCAACCTAAAGGACTCTGCTGTCCAGTGGTGGCCAACTCCCTTGTCTCTTGCTTACCCAGTCCTGTGGTTTTAATGTGTGTCCCTCCAAATTTCCTGTTGAAACGTCAGTCCCAATGTAACAGTGTTGAGAAGTTGAGCCTTCAGGAGATGGTGGACCATGAGGCTCAGCCTTCCTGGATGGAATGTGTGCCTTTAGAAAACAGCCCCTGTCCAGCATGCACAAGGCCCTGTTTCTATACTCAGCAGCTCACACACAGGCATGCACTCATGCACACACATGATTATTATGCTGTGCATGGTACTTGGGCAGCTGAGGTAGGAGAATCTCAAGTTCAAGGACAACCTAGGAAACTTAGTGAAATCCTGTACCAAAATGAATCAAAATGAAATAAAATGGGCTGGGAAGGTAGCTCAGTGGTAGAGTGCTTACCTAGCACACAATACACATGTTATGCTGGTTCAGTAGCTTGTACCCCTAAACACACACACACACACACACACACAGGGAAAAAGAAAGAGAAAAAGAAAAAGAAGGAAATACAGAATGGAAAGGGCTTGAGGGAGTGAGGAAGGAGTAAGTTCAACCCTTCTGTCTCTCTCCCCATGTGAGGATATGGTAACAAGCTACCATGTTAGAAGGTGAATGTGAGTCCTCTCACATTCATGGAGACCTTGAGTCTCCATACTTGATCCTGATTTGTCAGACTCCAGAATTGTGAAAAATCAATTTCTATTGCTTAATATTACTCAGCCTAAGGTATTTTGATACAACAGCATGCAGAGACTAAGGCTTCTTGGAAGGCCTCCATTTCTCTTTCCTGTTGGAAGGTCATTTTCGTTGGTCATATGATTCTTGGGTGACAGGTTTATCCTTCATCACTTTGAATGTATCAACTGCACTGCCTTCTGGTTCCAGGGTTTCTGAGGACAAATCTGATGAGGCCCTTATGGGAAAATTATGACAAAAGTTTCCTACCTCTCAGCTCAGTAGATATAATAACATGCCCTGTGGTGTCCAAGGGAATAGAGCATTTTGTTACAGGATTGTGATGTGAGTGAAAAGCTACCATCCTTTTGACAACAACTTTTGCAAGTTGAAAGGAAAAGGAATTTAATATATTGAGTGTAGGCATGATGAGGTATTTAAAGGTCAAAAGATACTACAGATCTTTAGACTCAAAATGAAAATATTGGTGAAGCATCCTGCAAGTTTTAATTTCTAAATGAGTAAATATAATTCTCTATCATAACCCACTGAAGCAAGAAGCCTCTGGAGTCCTTTCTTCTTTTATTATTGAAGTGAAAAAGGTCCTGGAAGCCCAAAAGAGAGATATCCACTGTGGGTTACACCTTGCTGTGACTGGGCCATTTGTTGCTCTGGCCTTACAAAGAGTCAGTGTGAGGAAATTTCAGACACCAAGTATATAAGGCCCTGGCTGTGGTTGGGTTTTGTCCATAAGAACAGGGAGCTCTTGATAGTGGCCTGTTGGACTTACAGATAGATTATTTTGTAGTTTTGGTTTTGGCCTTTTGATATTAATTATTTTAAAAGCTAGCTAGTTGGTGTTGCTGCTTAAAATGTGTAGTAAGAATAGTCAGAGGACAGGTTAGGAGAGTGTGGCAAGGCCTCTGACACAGTTCCTCCTTTGAGGTTACCCTCCCAGGCCATTATCAGATTCTGAAGGACAGTGGGCAAAGCAGCTTTGCCCAGGTAAACCGGCCTACCATGTCCTCATGGGAACAGAGATGGCTATAAAAGTCCTGAGAAGGGTAGAGCAGAACTTTACCTTTACTCTGGATGACAATGAAAGTGGAACACCCAAACATAATCTAACTATTCCGTATTTTTGAAACCGTAGAAGACATTTACCTTGCAGTGGAGCTTGCAGATGGGGTCAGCTACTATACTACAACCCTAGATGACATCTACCTTGTAATGGATTTTGCAGGTGAGGAACAGCTACTATACTACATCCCAGAGGCCACTGGCATCAGGAGGAGGTGGTCTAAAGGAGGTTAGGCAGATCGCATGTGCAGTTCAGTACTTTCATAAGAAGAGAATCATGCACAGAGATGTGAGACCAGAAAGCATCCTCGTGGATGCTATGGGAAACATCAAATTGCAACTTTGGCCTGGATGACATGTTCACAGCTGGACAGATGCTAGACATCATTTTCAGTATTCTTCTGTGCCCCAGAACTCTACAGATGGAAAGAACATGACAGACGATTCCACGGTGGATATCTGGAGCCTGGGCATCCTTCTGTACTTCATGGTCACAGGGTGCCTCCCATTTAATGGTATCTTTTTTTGTACAGCTGAAGGTACAGGACCTGTGTGAGGTGTGCCATTCTCTCCCACATTTCCTCAAAGTGTGAAGCATTATCAGGAAGCTACTTGACTGTGGAATCCACACAGAGGCCCACAGTAGACCAAATCACAGGGCACACATGGGTGATCCAAGCTAAAGAATATTCACTGATTCAATTTAGCAAGCCACTCCCCAGCTAGCCAACTTCTCAGTAATGAGGAACACGTGCTATGTGGGATATGGCTGGTATGATACCTGGGTATATTTGGTAAGCAGAAAACTTGATGATGCAATGTCTACATCTCCGATGCTCCAGCACTGAACAACTTGGGGGATCAGGCTGTGCAGTCTAAGCTAAGCCTGTGCCCCCAGAGGTTGGGTCTGGACTGTTCCCCACAGACCCTTCCAGCCTGATCCTCTGCCCAAAGAGGAGTGCCTGTGAGCCTGCCCTTTGCTCCTTCCCCTTCTTGCCTTGTGATCATCAGCAGCCTGAGGAGGACAAGCAATCAGGGAAAAATTAAAAGCTAAAGGCTACCAAAAGGAGAAACCCAATTTTGGATTTAACCAAATACACTTGGATATTGGTGCTGCTAAAGATCTAGTTCCAGCCAGGTGTAGTGGTGCATGGCTGTAATCCCAGCGATTTGGGAGGCTGAGAAAGAAGAAGCACAAGTTCAAGGCCAGCATCAGCAACTTAGCAAGGCCCTAAGCAAATTAGCAAGACTGTGTCTCAAAATTTAAAAAAATAGGCTGGTAATATACCTCAGGATTTAAGCACCACTGGGTTCAATCCCTAGTACCTAAATATTTCTATCTATCTATCATCTATCTATCTATCATTTGTCTATCATCTATCTATCTGTATCTAGCTATCATCTATTTATCGTCTGTCATCTATCATTTTTGGCTCCAGAATATGGCTGAACTAACAATTGTAGAACCCAAACAGTTGCATTAATTTAGTAGTGTTATTTAAAAGAACTGTCAAGAAGAAAGGAAAAGTGTTCCAAAGGACAAAGACCAGATATTGTGCAGTAATGTGACTCACACTAGAAAAATGTTTAAATGAGTATGGCCATAAAAATAATGTTAAAATCAAGGGAATAAAAATCAAGTGATAAACATCCACACAGTATATAAAACTGAGACTAATAAAGGAGAAAATTTTTATTTAGTTGCTTCCCCCAAAAGACATCTCATCACTGAGTCTGCTGTTCACAGGCAGGGATTATATCCCATAAGGTATGGGGTACATAGTTATGGATCTCCTGTGGGGCAGTTAGAAGATGTTTTTCATGGTTCAAACTCTGGACCACTTAAGAAGGAAAACTCCTCAGCAAACAGATATATGAGCTTCCTTGATTCAGTTATTTAGTTTCCAAATTGTGTTTTAGAGACTGGAATCTTTTTTTTTTAACAGCTTGGTAGCATCATTTTTTGTATAAGATTTGTGACAAGCAAATCTTCTGCTATCCAGAAACATGGGAGAAAGAACAAAGAAAGGCAGAGCAAGGGGAAATGCCCCAGGCAAAACAGTCTCTGATGCCTCTTCCAGGTGGGCCAGGGGGGCCCCCTTGTCCCCAGGTGGCTCCAGGTGCCCTCATGACTGGAATCTGCATAGAGAAGTACATGACTGGTTGCACACTTCTCTCCTGCAGCTGTTCCACATAAGGAAGATCCTGAGTGTTCTTTTTCTTCCCTGTGTCTCATCTTTCATTGGAGGCACTCCGTTTCTGAGTCCAGGGCATGTTTGCCTTCCTTTGTTGGAGCTTGTGTGTTTCTGAATGCAGGGCCTGGCTCATGGCTGGAATACAGCAACACATACAGAGAATACACGCAGCAGTTCTCCACTTCCAGCCCTTGCTATTGTCATGGATATAGACTGCTGATCCACCATGGAGTGGAATCTTCTACACTGGAATAGCTGGTCTCTGCCTTCCACCCACTGCTGCTTGCCCTGGCTGTGCGGGGGTGGGGGTGAGGTGGAGAGGTGGAGAGCTACAAGGATATGCTGGGGGGCTTTTCTGAGAGTAAGGAGGGTTCTTGCTTACAGGTTGCAGAGGGGAACAGCAGGCAGACTGGCTTTTTGGTCACGCTTTTCAGTCACCCTTCACATACAACTCCCTCTCATACAGAGATGACCAGAACACAGGACAGCGCAGTGTGTGCCAGGTGTCTGGGTTGATTTCAAACACTGGCACCTGTGGAGGGTGCCACAGGCAAATCCCCAAACACTCTTAACCTCATTCTCATTTTCTACTTTGTAATATATAAGAAAATGGATCCATCAGAATAAGTAGTATCTAGGATTTAAGATTATAATTTATGGTATATATGTGTGTGTGTGTGTAATTTTCTTTTATAGTTATACAGGATTATAATAGTTCCCTAGGAGCATTTATTATCAATGTTCATCGCAGTTTTGTAGAACCCAACTACAATGAATGAGAACTGACTAGAATGAATTCAATCAGAACTCATTAAAGACCATGTTCAATGGGAGTCTAGTGTCATCTCAAATCAACAGAGACTAGAAATCCCAAGAGGAAAAGTAAAATAATTACAAAATGTTATAAGAATTCAATATTTGAAAACAATATTGTTTTCAAAAACACAAAGTCAATATTCTTCACATACGCCAGCATGATGACCTAGAACCTTTTTCTTCTGTTCAACAACTGTTAGAATATTCTTGGAAATGGCAGTAGCCTCCAATCATTAGAAGTCTGGAGATAAGACTCCTGAAACCTGTCCAGGAATTCTAAAAAGAATTTAGATGTTAAAGAGATAATGAGCCCTTTATAGATTGGAACATATTGTTACTTGCATGGTCAGCGAAGTCAAGAAGAGAAAAGGTAATATGTCACTACATACTTTGTATTAGTAATAGAATAAGGGACAATGACAAAACAAAAATGGGCAGGTGATGATGAAGCATCCTTGGTTGGGTGCCCTGCTGCTGAGGAACTCATTTTATGCTGCAGCTAACTGGAGTCTGCAGCTAGACACTAAGTGAGAGAGAGCAAGAACCAAATCTTCTTGCTCCATCAGAACCTGTCTCTATGACATGGGCAGGTGGGCATGGGGGCAGGAAACAGCAGCGCAGCAACTCCTCATGAGACTCAGGCTCGTGTTGGTGTTGCAAGAGGATCACGGCACATTCCACCGAGATCAGCTGTGGCCAAACCTTCCTTATATGCCTTCCATGGAGTTTTACAAGATTGTCAGGACACCTGCCTGCAGCAGCTCCTGTCACCACATAGTATTTAATGAGTTTAGGACTTAGATCAAGCTCTAAAAAGGTACAAATAGCTACTTTCAAGCATTCCAATAGTGACCATATAATTAGCTCTTGCATTTAAAAGCATCTAAAAGCATGATACACTTTGATCAATATCTAGCAGAAAAGACTCACTATGAGGTGGGCATGACATTCAAGAGAACTGCAAGTCAGTTGGGTCCTTCCTTGGTCAATTCCAGAAAATGGAGACACACAAAACGAGCAAAACTATATCTTAGGTGCTGAAACAAAGCTTTAGGAAACTGCTTTCCTTGGGATTTCCTGGCCTTATCTGTGCTAAGGGAGTGGGGTTCCTTTAAAGCTTTTCAGCCTTATCACATAGCTTAAATATCATTAATCTAATGAGATGATATACATTTCTGACATCACTTTTACTGTTCAATAAACTTGTGCACATTTCAAGAATGATATTTGAAGTGATCAAGTTATATTTTTGATTGTATATGTCTGCCAAATGCACTTCAAATGCCAATTAACCATCCTTAGCTTAAGAGAGCATTTAAAATTAACTTATGCCAAACAATCACAAATACACATACAAAGTCTATTACACTATTTCTACTTTATATATGCTAAGGGAAATGATAAAACAACCATCTAAGAAATAGGAATAGCCAAACTATCTAACGGAGAAAAAGACCTTATTTCCCCAAATAATTAAAAAAGAAATAAAGAGACTACCCAAGAACTTACTTGTAAGAAGTAGGGAAGTTCTAGATAAAGACAAAAATTCAATTTTGCTGAAGGACTTAGAAGGAGACTTGAAAATGGAAAGATGTCATGTTATTTTAGAAATATTTACTATCATAAAAATGGCAGTTCTCCCCAATTCAATCTGTAAAATTAATATTGTTTCAATAAAATGCCAGCAGAAATTAAACAAGATGATTTTAAGCTTCATGTTTTAAAAAGTAGAAAAAAAATCTAAGTGTGGAATTACGTGCCTGTAATACTAGTTCCTCTGGAAGGTGAGGCAGGAGGATCACAATTTCAAAGCCAGCCTCAGCAATCTAGCGAGGCCCCATCTCAAAATTTTAAAAAAATATTAAAAAATAAAAAGGGCTGGAGATGTTACCGAGTCGTTCAATACAAAGGGAAAAACAAACAAACAAACAGAAAAGTGAAAAAAACATTTAGACCCAGGAAAATTTTCAAAAAGAAATAAAATGGAGAATAGTCCTAGTATAATTTAAATAATCAATTCTAATTAAAACTAAATAAATATTAACACTTTAATCGATCATTGAAGTGGTCCACAAAATTCATAAATTAAAATTATACACATATAGATAAAGACATGAATTTATAGAGGATAAAGTTTATGTTTGAAATCATTGGTGGAAAAATGAGTGATTAATAAACTTGAGTGGGGCAATTGGTGAGTCTACTGAGAATAACCTTTCTTCACTTACACAGAAATGATTTCAGATGCATAAAAGACTTAAATATGAAAAATCAAACTTAAAATACAAAAAGAAAAACTGGTTTTTGTTGGAATGGGGAAGTCATTTTTAATTATTGAATAAAACAGGTCATAAAAGAAAAAGTTCACAAATCTGATTATATAATTAAAAATCATTGTAAAACACAGGAAATACATTTAAAAAGTCAGAAACAAACAGAAATTTCCAATTTATATGCTAGGAGATGGGTTAATTTGCTTAATAGGAAACATTTTTCTGTGAATAAGTAAGAACAAATAATCACAACCCAACATAACAGGTGTGAGAAATGCAAATACAAATGGCCCATAAGCATGTGAAATACGCTTAAATTCAAACTCCTTACAAGAGGATAAATATAACAAAAATATATGATGATTTTTTTACCAATTATCACAATTAAAATGTTTACAAACTTATTGGTGAGGCTATGGGAACATTCTTGTGTATTTTGGGGGACTGTGAAATAGCACTACATTTATGGAAATAAGCAGGCAATATCTATGGAAATTTGAAGCAGAAGCAGTAACTCCACTTTAATGTATTTGTTCTATAGGTATGCCTGCATAAATATGTACATATATTCATTTTAACATTGTTATAGCACATTTTAAAAGTTCTAAATAAAAGGGATGTATAAAGGACTCATTTAATATTTACATAATAGAAGAGTTTGCTTTTAAAAAAGGATAAGGGAGGGGCTGGAGCAGTGGCTCAGCGGCAGGCCAGCAGTGGTGCTTGCCTATCATGTGTGAGGACATAAAACCCAGCACCACGTACACAATGAAGTGTTGGAGCAACGAGTCACGAAAAACTAAATAAAATTAATTCTTTCTCTCTCTCTCACTGTCCCTCTCTCTTAAAGAAAAAAAAAAGAATAAGGGATCTCATCATATATGGGTATAGAATAATCATCAGAACATATGTCAAAATATAAAACCCAAGTACAGGAGAATTGTTGGATTTTTATTTTAAAAAAAGGAAAATAACATACCAATGTCTACTTGTCCAAACACAGAGAATTCCTCTGCATAGAGAGAAGAATCTGATTAGCCATGGCTCTTGGATAGAAAACACATTTGCTGGGAGATCTAAATATTTTGACCTTCTACCTTTTGCTATTATATTATCTGTTTGTACTCTCTAAAAAATAGGGCTTATTTTAAACCTTCCAACGGATGCATGGAGATGTATCAGGTAATCTTTCATGGTGCTAAGGCAAGGAGCCATATCTGAATTCTATAGAAACAAGATAGCTTATAGAAGAACCACCAATCAGGACTAGAGCCAGAAAATTGAACAAAAAGGAATTTTAAGAGCTGAATCCAGGAATACCAACTGTCTGCCCCAGCATCAGCCAGCCTTATTTTAGGCAACATATATGGCTGTCTCCAGAGTATGATTCAGCTTGTCTTGGCAATTTGAATATTGTTTTTATAATCCCTTTCAACATTAAGGCACTAAAATCAATAGTGTTTGCTCTAACTGATTAATCCATTCCACTCGCCATCTACTAGCACAGATGTTTTCCAACTAATTTTAGCATCAGACTTTTATTTTTAAATAAATGATGTGCTGCATCTCAATCCCCACATAAGTAAGAGGAAGCTCTTCTGCTTGAATGAGGAGGGGTGATAGAAACCCACCCATGGATCTTTGTAAACTTCCGTGTTCAAATTCTCTGCTCAGCAGCCATCACACCAGTCTTATTGACTGTAACTTGAAAACTTTGTTTTATTGAAGGATAAAGAAACAAATATAAAGGTAAATACATGTTTATTGTTGGTAATATAAGAATCCTCTCACATCAGGAAGACAGACTATAGGGAATTTTGATTTGCAGGCTGGGCAATGGTCAGTAGGGACAAGTCCTCACCACTCTGGAAGTTTTCATGGAATTGTTTCCATCTTGAGGTCCCTAACATAGTTCTTGCAACCACTTAATATGTGACTGTGACCTCGAACTATGAAAGTCAGAGTATTAGACTGTCCATCCCACCTGTTAGAAGTTCTGTCCATTGTAGGAAACTTTTCCTTTCCACCTCATCTGCATCATGGGTCCACTTCTTCCATGTTCTCTTAATATCAGCAAAATATTTTATTTAATTCTACAAATTAGACCTCCAAGATCTTTCTGTGTATGAACTTATCCCCACAATCACAAGAGGAATTATATATATATGAATGTGTGTGTGTGTGTGTGTGCGCGCGCACGTTGGGAAGAATAATATTTTTTCCTCATCAGTTGCAAGGTCCATGGTTGGGACCTCTATAACAAAGAAAAGATAATAAAGAAAAATATGACCAATTTACTTAATAAGAATTTTACCTGACATAGGAATGCTCATAAATGAAGATACAGAGGCTGTGGATTTGTATGGTACTTGTGCAGACTACGATTGTGACTGGAGGACAAAGGAATATGACCTAATGATGACAAATGGTGGTAGTGGGGAGCTCAGCCAGTTCAGTTTGCTCATTTTCTTCCTGGACTCTCATTGTGACATTTCTTTCCTCCACCCTCCACGTTTATTTATTTATGTTTTTTTTAATTTTTACTCAATAAACATGTTCTTACAACTAGGAGGGGTTCATCATCAAACAATCAAGAACAAAAGTGTAATGACAGAACAAGCCAATACTGGTGCCAGACCATAGTTTCCTCCCTTTGGGTTCCCCATGGTTCCATGTTTCACTCTACTTAGGCCCCAAGTTAATTGGACTTATCCTGGAAGTCAGAGGTTTCCCCTCAGATTAGATTCCCCCATACTACCTCTCTCTGGTCTCCTGATGTCCTTCCTATTCCCTTCCCCCCTGCCCCCCATGTCTCCCAGGAACCTAGGGAAAGTTCCCCATGATCATGTAAGAATTCACACATGCTGAGGTAATTGTTAGGTTGGCCATCTAACATACTGTTTCTGCTTATATTCTAGCTTCCACAAATGAAAGAAAACATTGGGCCATTGAGTCTCAGAGTTTGGGATACTTCACTTAGCAAAATTTTTTCCATCTCCATCCATTTGGCTGCAAATGCCACAACATTGTTTCACCCTTCACATTTAAAGCAGGACAACTCTCACATAAGAGTCTTCAGGGGAGGAGAAAGGAAGAAGTTCAAAGAATGACCTATCTTCTTTTGCAGTTTCCTCAGTCTCTTTCATCTCAAAACATTCAGAATGCCATGCTTCCATATTTGGGGTGCCATATTCTAATTCCCAATGTATGTAAAATATTTGAGTGATATATACGTGCATATATACATACATGTCCTAATATAATAAATATACAAACACATGTACTGTTCTAGTCATCTTTTTAATGGCTGTGACCCAAAAGCCTGACAAGAGCAATTTATCTGGAGGCTCACCATTTCAGGGGTCTTCATCCATAGATGGCTGAACATCATGGTAGAAGACATGGATCTAGAGGGCAGAGAGAGAGACTCCACTCACCAGACACAAAATATACACCCAAAGATGTCCCCCATGACCCACCTTCTCCAGCCACACCCTTCCTTGCCTTCAATTGCCAGTTAATCCCTATTAGGGGATTAACTCACTGATTTGGTTAGGGCTCCAATAACCCAATTGTTTTCCCTCAGTCTTAGCATTGTCTTACTTATTGAGCTATTGAGGGATATCTTTCATCAAAACCATAACATATACATATATGTATGTATAATTTAATGTACATGCTATTATTTAAATTCTCTCTCAAACATACACAACACACACAAACTTCCTGCTTTCCAGTCTTCACATATAACAGCTCACATTTACAGATGATATTCCCACTTTACATCTGTGTTCAAGGTTCAGTTGCTATGAAGTCCCATGGTTAGTTGCTGGGGTGGAGGAGCCCAACGAGTCTGACACTTTGCCCAAATCATGCTTTATTCTACTGTGGAATTTTGAGCAAGTTATTTAACTCCATGAGCTGGTTTCAAAATTGGGAATATAGGTATACTTAGTAGGGTTTCTATGAATGTTAGCATTAATCAATGGGTACAAAGAGCCCAATATGGTGGTCGCTCAAAAACCTTTGTAATGCCAGCAACCCCACCTCCCTAAACCCTCTCCTGTGCTTTGTTGATAAAGGATAAAACCCATAAATAAGGAGGATCAAAAATGCTATGTGTTTTCTGAGAATGGAAAATTGTGCATCCTTGTTTTAGCATTAAGCTAATGCATGCAATGAAAAAACAATGACACATATACAAAGATGGTGAATGTACAAGTTACTTGTATTTAACAAGAATCATACATAATTTTTACCAGCTTACCAGAAAGTTTATTATAGTACTAATGGTAACATATTTTGCACATTATTTACAAACGTGTGATATTCAAGCCTCTTCACAGCTGAAGTCCTCCTCATTTCACATTTAACATACCCAAGTCAAAATGTTTTCTTAACATCATTGGTTTTTGAGTACAAAAAGCAGCATTTAAATTTGAGCAGTAGTGAACCAATTATTAGTATATTTGGAAATATTCTAGAATAAGAAATTACATGGGAGTCAATTATGTGATATTTAGTTGAACTCAGAAAATCTCAATATACCTCTCTTCCCTGAATTGATCTTCCTGCTTTTAATCTCTTTCATCTGTTATGTCCTTTCTTTTATTTTTTAAATGGGGGGAGGGTGGGAATGAGAGAGAGAGAAAGGGAGAGAGGATAAAATTTATTTAGTTTTTTCATCTGGATTCCTTGTATATGTGGTGTAAGGGGTCAAACCTGGGTCATCGAAGCATGCCAGATAAGTACAATACCACTGAGCCACTGCTCCAGCCCTTGTTATCTCCTTTCTTTCTTTTTCTTTTTTTTTTTTTTTTAGAGAAACAACTTTATTCAGTTTTTCCCATGGCCTTAGTTGCTCCAACACTCAGTTTTGTATGTGGTGCTGGGGTTTGAACCCGGGTCCTTGTGCTTGCCAGGCAAGAGCGGAAACCACTGAGCCACCGCTCCAGCCCCTATCTCCTTTCTTAAAGAGTTATATTCTTTACTACTCAAGAATAAATATTAAACAATGTGAATTGTTGTTCAAGGCTATTCCCAATTAAATAGTAAGCATTCTTTTGTCTATGTTGTAGAGTGTTAGTTAAGCCAGGAGTTGAATTTAGATTCTCTGACTCCATATCCACATACCATGTGGAACATCTCTGCCTCTCCATGAGCCCAGCTGAACTTTTCACTCCAGCCTAGATTTACCATGTCCTTTTTTACCTCTGAAATTTTTACCAAAATTTTGCTTTTGCCTTGATATCTATCACTTCTTCTCTACCTATACATATCCAATGTCTCTCAGTTTCTGGTATTTCAAAGCCAGCCCTTTCTTTCTTTCTTCCAAGAGAGGGACAGTGAGGAGACTGGGAGAGAGAGAGAGAGAGGAGAGGGAATAAATTTTTATTTAGTTTTTCATGTGGCTTTTGTTGCTCTGAAACTTCGTTGTGCATGTGGTGCTGGGTTCGAACCTGTGTCCTCACGCATGCCAGGAAAGTACTCCAACTGCTGAGCCACCACTCCCACCCTCAAATCCAGCTTTTTCTAAAGGCAGCTTTGGTTGGAGGCCATTAATCACTTGCTAGCAACTATGCCCTTTTTACTTTTTATAGTCAAGGGAAGTCATTCATTCATTTGATATATGACTATTAATATATTTATTGAAGTCTAACTCTATTATGAATGCTAGTCATAACGTGCAGGAATTGTGAATGACACTTTATTGAACCTCTTTAGCACACTTAAGAGGTAAAGAGTATATATTCATATTCAGTGGATTTGGATTAAATCTACCTAAATGACAACTTAGGCTCTTTTGTTTTTATTTTAACATTTTAAAATGTTTCAAATTGCTTTTTCATCTTTCTGCTGAGATTTGTGCTGCTGTACATACAGGCATTTAATCACAAAGTTTATGAGGTTTAGTTTAGTAGTTTTCAAATTTAGGTGTACATATGGACTTCCTTAGGATCATTTTCAAAATATACAATCCAGTTTCTATTTTCCACAGTATAGTGTAGTAGATACTCTGAATGGCCCTCTTGATTAAAACCGACTATAAAAGTTGGAGAAGCACTAAAACAATAATTGCAAATTCATTGCTGAGCTGACAAGGAAATGAGTCATTTGCAGAAGATGAAATGAAGTCAAAATGACAACGTGTGCAGGTGAGTTCCCAAACCAGCTTTCCCTTGTGCCTCTGAGCATCCACTCTGATGGCTGCATGTGGAGTGTGGGCTTGCAGGTTATTAATCATAGTGGAAGTCTACTAGGGGGCTACTGCAAAAGCTCATCATAAAGGCAAAGATAGCAAAATGACAAAAATTAACTGGAGTACAAGAAAACATGATGTTCTTGAATTTGAGTTGAGAAAAGGGGAGAAGATTGGAATCTTCTTTATGTAGTTTCATGGTCTCAACGCATAGCACCAAGGTATTTTAAAAAGCTCAAGAAGGCAAGTACCAAAAGTGAACCCAGGCTCATAGTGAACCTAGATAACCAATAGAAGCAAGCAAAATTTCTCTCAGAATGAACACAATTCCAATAGAAGCATTGAAATATGTCTATAACTTGCAACGAATGTGAGCTCAGAATTTTAAAAAAGCACAAAGGAAGAAAATGAGGAAACATGAGTCAAAGGTTAAGGGAATAATAAAAACTGGTCTATTTTGACAAAAAAGACACTTTGTTCAATGTAGTTAGTGGAGACTCAAAAAAATAGATAAGATGTTTTAAGAAATTGAAAGAATTATGTAAATATCTTATGTCATAAGTTTGATGGGGGATATATAGCTGAGTATATTTGTCAAAAAATTGTCATGATGACAAAGACTAAATATTACTGTTTATGAGTTGGACCTCAATAAATCTGACCATTACAAATTACTATACAAAATGATAATTACTGAGTTTTTTACAGCTTTAAATGCCTCTAATTGTAAAGAAGAAAGGCTGAAAAGGGATCTTAAATCTGAACTTTAGACAATAGTAAACCAAACTACAAAATCCAAAAAGAAGAGATAAAGAGAAACAGTAAAATAAGAGCTTTAATTAATATAATAGGAAACAAATAAATAATAATAATTATGAAGGAGCCAAAACTGGTTCTTTGGAGATAGTAATTATTCAATAGCCTTCTTAACAAATTACAACCAGAACTTCTTTGAAAACCAGTCAATGATGATGGCTGCTTCAGTAACCAAGCTTATGAAAGTCAGCCATCCAGAAAGATGCACACCATAACCCTCAATCCACAGCTGATCCCTCAACAGTCACTGTGCCCTGGTACCTCTGTGACTCTGGGATTGTGGTCATTCTTGAATTCTGTGCTTGCCACAACCTTATGTAAATGTTCTTTGCTTTGCTCAGAGAGAATGCATTTCAGTCAGCTTTTTTTTTTTCTTTTTTATTGCTGTGACCCAAGGACTTGACAATTTTGGGAGGAATAGTTTCTTTTGAGGGCTCACAGCTTCAGAGATCTTAATCCATGGAAGGCCAGCTCCATTCCTAGGGGCTGGAGGTAAAGCTGAACATCATAGTGGAAGGCATGACTCCAGAGAGCAGAGAGAGAAACTCCTCACCACATACAAAATATATACCCTAAAGGCACACCCTCAATGACCCACCTCCTCCAGCCACACCCTACCAGCCTTCAGTTACCAGTTAATCCCCACCAGGGAATTAACTCACTGGTTGAGTTAAGGCTCTCATAACCCAATCATCTGGATTGTCTCATATGAGCTTTTGAAGGATACCTTTCATCCAAACCATAACAGAATATAATAAATACAGCTTTATTTAGATAGTTTTCTTTTTAAGAGAGAAAGAGAGAGAGACACACACACACAGAGACAGAGAGAGAGAGAGAGAGAAAGAGAGAACCAATTTTATTTAGGTTTTCATGTAGCCTTTGTTGCTCCCACAGTCTGTTATGTACATGGTGCTGGGGTTTGAACCCACATCCTTGAGCATGCCAGGCAAGTGCTGTAACTGCTGAGCCACTGCTCCAGTCCTAGATAATTTTTTTTAACTACATAACTCGTGACAGTCAACAGATTTGGGGCTCTTTCCATTTTTCTGTGCAACATAGCACCCTTTCTTATAGAGGGCACTTAACTGTTCACAGGAAATCTCATAGCTGAGATCTCTTCCCTCTCTTCTGATGTTAACTAACAGGTGGCTGGAGTCACTTCAGAGACTACATGTAAACCGATCTCACCAGAGTCCCACCAAGTCATCTTTCTCTCCCAGTATTTTTTAGCTAGAATACAATCATCAACAGGACTAACATTTGAACTCCCTTTGTTCATAACTCATGCACATACATACATAAAACAGTAACAGTGTTGGATGAATCCAACGGCACCCATAGGAATACAGCACAACAGGAACACAAGAAGGAAACAATTTAGAGGCATGGAAGTGGTGGATGACTTTCACAGTTAGAGGTGGTGACTGATTAGCTCAGCCTCCATCTAGAACTGATCTTTGCAGTACTTGCAATTCAAATACATCTTTAAATGTCACCAGATCCCTAAGGGTTTAATGGCAGCCATTTTATTCTGCATTACAATATTTTTGTCCAGAGTATAAGTTCTAGTTGCTGTGCTTTTATTGTACATGCAGAGAAAGACTGAAAGTTTCTAAGTGGCAATTTATGATAATGATGTCTGGCTAACAATGCCTTGATTACGGTGTAATCATCCGGAATGTATGCCCTTCCTCTAGATCTAACCTATGTAGTAGGCATGGGACTATGAGTAAGATTGTTTGACCATGTGGACTACAATGTAAGCACAGAGGGAAGAATAAAGTCTTTGTGGTTTTCATCCTGCTGCCGGGTTGTAATTGTCATTCAACTTCCCTCCCCATGATACAATTCTCACCCCTCAGCAGCCTGGTCACCAACCACCTGGACTTTCAAAACTTTGCATAAAACAACTACGATATAAAACTCAAGGTGATTATACAATCAAAAGGTGATGGTGTTTTGTGCATGCATGCTCCTTTTGGTTTTCTTTGAGCACTTTTTTTTCCTAAACATTCACTAAGAAGTGTTTGCATTCTCTAAATTTTCTCTGTTAGATCTAACATCCCGGAAATGCAGTGTCCAACAGAAAATTCATTATCACAAAATTATGATGCAACCAGTTTGGTTGCCTGTTAGAGTTCATTACAAAGTGATGCTATATAAATTGTGTGGGAAATGAAGGTGACTTAATTTGGCAGAGTCATTAGACACTAGTACTAGATAAACAATACAGATATATGGTACCGTATTGTCTGAGAATATTTGCTTAAAATCATCTTTAGAATAATATTTAACAGTTAGTAGTAACCCTTTTAGGTTAGCAAGGCAACATTCCACAAAATAAAATGTTACTTCTTCTCTAATATTTTCCCTGAAATGCTTTTCTTCCTGACCTAAGTGTACTTCCCCAAATTTTGTTAACATGAACATAAAAATTTTGAACTTTTAATTAGCATGAAAATATCCCATGATTCCTGCCCCCTCTGAACCTTTATTTTCCTTCCTCTACACCTTTATTTATTTATATATGTGGGGGGTTTTTTGTGTGTAAAAGAGATGCAATATAAAAAAATTCAAGCCCATTAGAGTATACAAGTGATCAGATGGCACTGTGATCAAATTAAGAAACACAGTGTTAATCAAGGACAGGCGCTTCTCTTTTCCATATTAGAGGCAATGTCAGAAAAGATATATGCTTGGTTGTTGTTTATGGATGGTTTGGGTTGGCACTGATTAAAGTCACAGATGACAAGGGAAATCACTTCAAAAAATTGTTTCTAAAGGGATAACTGTTGTGCATCACAATTTCAGCTTTTTTTTTTTTTAAGAGAGAGAGAAAGGGACAAAGAGAGAAAGAGAGAATCTATTTTATTTAGTTGTTCATATGGCTTTCATTGCTCTGATACTTCTTTGTGGACATGGTGCTGGGGTTTGAACCTGCATTCTTGTGCATGCCAGGCAAGCACTGCAACCACTGAGCCATTGCTCCAGCTTCCTATTTCAGGTTTTGAAGTCACAGGAGCTGACTTGCCCATTCTGATGGGGGGTGGTGCACACTGGAGCATCTTAGGAGGCATGGAATAACAAAGGTTCCTTTTCTCTCCATTTGCATAGTTGCCTCTTGTGCTTTTAGCAGTACAGCTGAACACAAGACAATTTTCTCAAAATTCCTTCTATTAGGGCAATGGTTTCTAGTCTCTGTTTCTCTTTGTCTCACATGACCCATGATGCTCGCGTGCAATGGTGTGCTCTCTGAGTATTGTGCTACATTTTGGATGCTTTGTTCAACTGGATATGTTCAGTGACTATAGCAACTGCCTCTAAACCCTTAAATTACTTTCTGCACTTTTAAGCTTATTCAATAAAACTTAAGCACTCTTTTTTCTTTTTAACCATTGAGCCATATCCTCAGCCCTTTTTAATTTTTAATCTTGAGACAGGGCCTCACTAAGTTGCTTAGGGCCTTGTTCAGTTGCTGAGGCTGGCTTTGAACTTGTGATCCTCCTGCCTCAGCCTCTTATTTTGAGGCAAGATCTAATCAAGTTGATTAGGGTCTCTCTAAATTGATGAGACCAGCTTTGAACTTGCAATCCTCCTGCCCCAGCCTTCTGGGTTCCTGGGACTAAGGTGTGTACACCACCACACCCAGGTCAGCACTCTTTTTTACACCACTCTCTTTTGGACCATTGATCCTGTGTCCAGTCCCACTGTTTGGCATGGACATCCCTACCAACTCCACCATTGTAATGATACAATGACATATTTCAGATTCTTGGTGGCTTTTGGATATACCCTGGAGTTTCAGGGCAGTTTCACCAAAGTTGTTAACGTGAACCAAATATTTGAACCTTTGGCTTTGCGTGATTTTGTAGGGTTTTCTAGGTCAAGTGAATAGGGAACCACTTTCACAGATTGCCTTAGGCAGCTGACAGGAAGAGATTTTAATATGAAGGATTCCTTCATGAAGCTCCACCCTATGAGTTTCAACTACAAATCTTGTGCACTGAAAAACTATGAAGATTACAATTCAGATATGATGTAGGTACATTGTGAACTCTAATTTTATTCATCAACTCACTTTCCTTTATCTCCCTGATTACCTCCAATATTATATTTAATTTTATGTGGGGGTTTGAGAGTTTCCTCATGTTGGTAACTGAAGTCCTGTGTTTTTAACCCCAAGTCAAATTTAAGCCCCTCTCCAAATCTTTAATCATGTATCTCATTGATACGAAAGCAGTGACCTTCTTTAAAAGACATGGAACAATTCAGGCAGAAAGAGAAAAACATGAAAAAGCTTTTGTCATTAAGTTTTAAAAAGTACTGCATTTGAAAGTCATGGAACTCCACTTCTTTAAATCTAGTGTATTAGAAGGCACAGCTTTGAATACTAGTTCTGCTATTTGTCAGTTGTGGAACTTATTATTTAGCGTCAGGCCATCGCTTCCTCCTGTGTGAAATTTTGATACAAGTAGTCACCTCACGGAGAGTTCTTATGAAAACTACAATAATATAATGCCAATATAATAATATAAAATATATGGGAAGGCAAATATATATTTATATATATCAAATGTGTATCAGAAATACATGACAGGGGGCTGGAGTGGTGGCTCAGTGGTATCATGCGTGCCTGGCATATGTGAGGATGCGGGCTTGAAGCCCAGCACCATGTACACAATGAAGTGTCAACAAAGCCTCATGAAAAAATAAATAAAAATTGATTCTTTCTCTCCCACTGTTCTTCTCTCTCTTTAAAAAATATGTGACAAATTGTGTCTGTGTTTAATATGTACAAACTTTTTTCTTAACATTATCTCCAAAACAATAGAGTCTAGCAAGTATTAAAAAGGTATTTATGACGTTAGGCATTATAAATAATCCGGAGTTGATTAAAAGGGCTGGGAAGGTGGCTCAGTGGTGGAGCGTTTGCCTGGCATGCATGAAAACCTGGGTTTGAACCAACAATCACATATACAACTAAGTGTCAGAAAAACAAAGCTGGATTAAAAAAAATAACAATGACTCTCTCTCAGTCTCTCTCTTAAAATATATATATGTATATATATGGGCAGATGTGCATAATGTGTATGCAAATAGTACATTTTATAAAAGGGACTTGATAATCCATGGATTTAGGGCTCTGTAGGGGTCTTGTAACCAATTCCCCCCAAACACCAAGGGATGACTGTATAAACTTAATGCCCATAAAGTGCTTTACTATTGTATAATAGTACCAGCGTCTCTCATGAATCTGGAGCAAGGAAACCTGGGTATGGTGTCTGTATCTCTTTGTTTAACTGTATAACCTGAGAAATTCCCTGATCTTTCCAATTCCCTTACTTTCCAAGAATAGGTCTGTAATTTTGGTTGGTCACTTCTCTGTAAATATCACTACACTGGAAGCTTCAAGAGGAGTAGAGAGAGGAGGCTACACGTGTATGGCATGATCCTTGAACCTAGAGGAACAAATGGGACAGAGATGGATACAGTGTCAGGGGTATAGTCCAGTGTTTTAGACCCAGACAGAGATCTCAACATAATCTTACTTATTATAAATTACAGATTTCTCATGGAAATTAGAGGAAGACTGTTTATCTAGTGAACAATAGCCCTAAAGTCTTCTCAGGAACTGTAGATACTTTGCTAAGGCAGAAAAACTAGTTCTCATCTAAGCATTCAGAAAGATGATATTCTGGTAGCATCCTCTGAAACTGGTCAGGTTGAGGATCAGAAAAAGTTCTATTTGCCTACTAATTCAATCTTTAATATGATGAAAAGAGTTAAAAAAGTACTTGGATGACATCACCTATCCCAGAGCATTGCTGTAAGGTACAGGGGGGAAAATGCTGTGTATAATATACAATACAAAGGAGAATACTGGCTTATATCACATATTTCAACACTTTGAGATTGCCTCTTTACCCCATAAAATAGATAATTCATTGATATTTTATCTAATTGTGATTGCTTTCCTCATCCCATTAATGCTGATCAGTGGATTTATGCTCTTTACTGATGGTGTCCAAAATGTTATTTGCCCAGGTGTGATGCTACAAAACATATTTATTCATAAGAGATCTAACTCAGCTAACGAGAAGATGTCCTGGAGAGTTTATTTAGATTTAGAATAGTTTACTCTGATTGTGTCAATGGTCAGCATTACCATTTTTATTCCATAATGTCAGTGCTTTTCCACTTTCTCAAATATCTTTATTTATATTTTTAATTGATTATTTTACATTTCCTGGTGGTGCTAAGAATGTAGAATTCTGAAGAGAACAAATAATTTCCAAACAGAAATATACCCGTTTGATGCCATCTTCTTCCTAGTGCAGCTTTTTATCATGAATGGCAAGGAAAGGGGGCATGGGGATGGGACCAAAAATGCAAATGTCACTAAAGTTTTTTTTTTTTTGCTCACAAAGACATACTTCAAAAGAGAAGAGAAGGTAGAAAAAGAAAGGAAAATGGGACAATACATTCATTGAATATGTAGACTTGAGTTTTCAAAATGTTGATTTGTAAATGTGAATAGTGTGTCAATTGTCACTCACAACTGAACAGTTTTAATGCCTTATATTTTCCAAAGTCAGAGGATTATAGGACTAAAAGCTTCATACGCTTAAGTTTGAATTTATATTTATAATTTAACAGATATTTAAATTTCTTATTACTTTTATGAGCAAAGAATCTTCCTCTTTTCTACAGGTAAATTTTTTCAGATCTCTTCTGTGGTATTTATCACATTTTATTTCACGGAAATTAAAGGATTCAGTCATACTTATACTATCTACCTCAGTTCCTTTCTTAATGAAAAAGAGAGTACCAAACTCTGGAATTGTAGACAGTTTCAGGTATGAAAATGAGAGTGGCCTAAGATGAGTGTCATCTGTTACGGGTGACAAAGAGGAGACTGGAAACCACTATGCTGATGGAATTTTGAAAAGATTGCCCTGTGTTCATTCATTCTGTGAAATTTCAGGACGAGGCTAGGCAGCTGGAAAGAAAAGGAATCCTTGTCGTTCCATGCTACCTAAAATCCCTACATCAGGATGTATGTGTCAACTTCCATGACTTAAAAAACTAGGATCACAAACCACAACAGTTACCTCTTTGGAACCTCTTGTTTTAGGAAATTTCTCTTGTCAGCAGCACTTTTAATCAGTGGCAACCCAAACCACTCATAAACAACAACCAAACATATCTTTTTTCTTTACATCATCTCTCGTGAGAGGAGAGAGAGGTGCTTGTCCTGGATAAATATTGTGTTTCTGAATTTGATCACAGTGTAAACTCATTGTTCATAGACTCTAATGAGTTGAAATGGGGGCTTGGATTTTTATCTTTGAAGATTTGTTACTTTAATGGAAAAAGAAGAAGGAAAGAAAGCTTTCCTTCATTGGAGGCAGGGGTTGGGAGAGAGATGATAACATATTGTTAATAGTAGACCTATATTCAGATAGGAAACAGATGTTTGAATTATTAGAGAGGGAATTCATAAAAATTATGATTGAATCTTTTAATAGTTTTAGTAAAAAGGGCTGATAATATGTATGGACAGTTGAAGAATTTATAAGCAAGATAAAAGCTATAACTGAAATGAAATGTTAGAAATAAAAAAAATAATTCATGAAAAATATCATACATGATTCACTAGTGCTCTTGATAGAGCTGAAGAAGAGATCAATGAACTTGAAGTCATATTAAGAGAAATATCCAAAACTGAAACTCAAAGAAAAAAGGCATGGGGGTGGGGGAAGGGCAGATCAGAATATCCAATAGCCATGAGATGATAAGCATGTAATTGAAATTCCAGAGAGAGAGAGAAAGACACATACACACGAAGAGGGGCAGTATAAATATGTAAGAACATAATAGTTGTCAGCTTTTCAAAACTAAAGAAAGACTCCAAACCACAGATCTAAGAACTGAGAGTCACACGTACACACGCACACACACACAAAACTTACATCAGGCACATAATATTCATGTGAGTAAAAAACCAAAGACAGAATTCTACATGTTCAAGGCAGGAAGAAAAAAATAAATAATAAACTATACATGTATTCTATCATATGGACGAATTTCAAATATATTATTCTGAGCAAGAAAAGAGATGCAAATGGATACATATTGTGTGATTCCATTTATATGACATGCTGAAATATATGGTAAGCTGTAGAAAATATATCAGTGGTTTCCAGGGGCTAGGATGGAGGCTAACATTGATTAAAATGAGGTGCAAAGGAAATTTATGCATGATGGAACTTAATTTTGATGGATGTTGCATGACAATATGCATTTGTTAAAACTTGAATTATACAATCAAAAGGGTGAATATTACTGAATGTTAATTATATCTTTTAAAAAACTATAGATACAGGGCTGGAGCGGTGGCTCAGTGGTTACGGCGCTTGTCTGGCATATGCACAAGTACATGGGTTCAAACCCCAGCAACATGTACACAACGAAGTCTCAGAGCAACAAAAGCCATGTGTAAAACTAAATAAAAGTTGATTCTCTCTGTCTCATTCTCTCGCTGTCCTGTCCCCTCTTTCTAAAAAAAAAAAAAAACAACTATAGATGCATGTGGGAAAATTCTAAAGAAAAAAATGGCTAGTGAAGGTGAGAGAATTTGAGTTTAATATTTAAAGCTTGACATGATTTTTATAAAAGATTGATTTTTTAAAAAAATATAAAAAATATATATGTGGGGTGGTGGTTCAGAATGCTTTAGGGTAATCACACCAAAATCAAATCCCTTTATTTGTAACTAACCTTGGCTATGGGCAACCTCATCATAATCAAGGAACTATAACAAGGGATCATAAAAATTAAAATAATTTATTTTATAAATAAGGAAAGTGGGTCCTGAAGAGATGAAATTACTGTCTTTAAGCAAAATATCAATGGGGTACTGGAAGTGAGATTGTACCTATAAATTCCTGACTGTAGAATGTCATTAAGTAGTTAAATTTAAAAAGAGAAGACTTTAAATTATGATGGATTAAAAAACCCCAAGCACTCCTTTCTTGTCCTGTATTTGCCATCTACCACTTTGGGAATGCTACATTTGCAATTCTAATGCTGAAGTGTCTAGGAAACCCTCATAGCAAGCAGTAATGCTCTTCATTTTTGAGAGTCATGCTTCCAAAACACTTTTGTGTAATTAGCAATATAAATGCAGATTTTGATAGATTCCTCAGCTAAAATCACTAGAGTTTAGCACACTTCCAGTAGAAAGTAGAGATTTTAACTTATAAAGAATGGAACACTCTACCATAGTAAATCCCAAGTGTATCATTTTCATCAGGCATAGAACAAATTATTGGCCATTTAGGTACAAGGAATCAGAGGAAGGAGAGTCTTCTAATAGAGACCCATCCTCTGTACCATGGGGAACGAGAGCCTTCTGTGAATGAGAAGTTTCATTTCAGTGTTCCTAGTTGCATTCTTATTGAAGGATAATGCCAATGCATTCTGATGTCTCATCTACATTAACTCTCTCTCTAGTGTCTCTGTGTCCTAAGGTGCTCTCTGAATATTCAGTTTGGTCTTAACTGCCAGCATGTTTGTTGTCTCTGAATCTATATCTTTTTAATTTGTAAGGCTGATGACCTCGAAGCCAGTTAAATGTTAGTTCAAACCATGATGGAGCCACTGTGACCTTCACTAAAATTGAATAGTGTTAAATGTGATAATCATACTGTCCAAAGCTGCCTGGGGATTGTATTTAAGTAAGAGTACCATCAGCAGAGTGTGCCCTCCAGATGTGATTTCTCTCCAGCACTTTGGATAGACCCAGCCTTGCATCCAGGGTGTTGTGCTGTTGTCTTCCCTGTGCCTCTGTAGGCCAGTCTACGCTACTTCAACCTGCTATATGACCACAATGGTTTCCTTATCAGGCTACTTTGCCCTTTCATTGAAAGTTGGGGCTGGGACAGGGAGGTAGAGGCCATTGGTAGGAGATTAGAGATTGAGATAAAGGTGAGGGCAGGGTATTTCCTTCAACTCCTTCCTGAATGTGTTACAGTGAGTGGGATTTCGTGTTTTTGCCAATAGTCTATCAGGAAGCCCTTTGCAGAACTTCCATGGTTTGGTACTTCCGTGTTTCTGTAACTACTCCCTCTCCTTCCTTTTCAGACCCAAGGTGGTAACTCGCTTCAGTATTAGAATAATAATAATGATAATTTTTAATCTTTTCCATATTATTATTTTATAAATAATTTTAATTGTGTCATATTTTATAAATAATCCCTTTTAAAACTTTTCTCTAAAACACACACACACACACACTCACACACACACACACACACACACACAATTAAAACTCTCCTTTCAATACCTATCTCTGACCAATACAGTTCCTGTCTGATGCATGGGCGTCATGACTCCTGACCAACTCAAATATGATACTCTCTAAATGCTCAAATCATCTTTCATTAAGATAAGTTTCAAAAATACTTCTAAGAACATAATAATGAGAAAAGATAACAGAAACCTGGAAAGGAGCAGTGTGTTAGCTACTGAACAACTTTATCACTTCTCCAAAGTAGTCATCAGTCTTCAATGTGGGAAATGAAAGGAAAATAGATCAGACAATTAGTGAGACACATCCGCTTTGTATACAAATTTATATATAAATTTAGACAAATTATTTCAAGTGGAAAAGTATTATTTTAAAAAAAGTGAAAGAACATATTTGGAAGGCACGAAAATAGGGAGATATCACTTATTGTGGTGCAAGCCAAAATGATAGGGAATTAATATAGTTATCTCTGAGGTGATTGTCAGGATTTTTAATGAAAATTTTCCATCTTTTGAGAGGAAGGGTAATGATCATATATTTCAGGAAACTATCTTAAAGACCGAATCAGGCTGGAAGAGTTCTCAGATTTTTCCCATCTGGACTTTCCTTCCAGTGTTTGCTGTAAAAAATTTCATTTTTAACTGGGGAGGTTATCACTTCCAAGTTTGGATTCGAGTTCTTCTTTTAACTACTTTAAGAAAATAAATTTTAAGAGTAGTCACTGAGATATCCCCTTGAAGATGTGGGACTTGAGTTGACCCTTGAAGGATATGAATTATTTAGAAGAGGCTATAAGTCTAACAGGACAGAAAGAGCCCAGATATGGTATTAAAAATAATCTTTTTTTAAAAAGTGAGAGAAGAGAGAGAGTGTGATGCTGATAATGTACATCAGTAAGGAATCATCACCAGTTATTTGAGCAATTGCTACCTACCATGAGCAAGGTTCTTTATTAGCAATTAAAGTTGTGAAAGATGAAGACTTTATGTGATATAAGATTTCTTTTATTTCTCTAGTAGTACAGGATTTGTATTAATCTATATACATTCTCTCAAGTGACTAAATCAACATGTTTGCACATCAACTGGTTGGGGTTAAGAGTCCCATTTTTGGCCATGAATTTTGTGGTGATTATAAAACTCACTCAGAAGCAAACTCTAATCTCTGTCCTATTTCCAATAATCTCTCTTCACTAAGAAAGAACCCTAATTTTTGGCTATACTCAGATACATGTACTCTGAAGGGACTATAATGATGTACCAAAGCAGAATACAAATTCGAAGAATAAGCATAATTTATTTTTTGAAGTGTAACATCTTCTAAAACATTAATTTTATTTTGAAGTTCAAATACATTTTACAGAATGTTAAAATGGTACAAGTCTTATGACAAAATAGCATAATACCTAAAAATCACCTAGTTCTGCTGGCTACTTTATGCCAACCCAAAAGTCTCAGCTTACAAATCAACCATGCTTCTTTTAGGAACTCTTCCTTGGAAAAATTTGAGAAGCTCTGTTTTAGGTCAAATATTGGTTGGTTAGGCTAAAGACTTCAGGTTAAATTTGCTCCCTCAGGTCATCTGAAGACCATGTTTAAGTATGGTTCCACAGCTGACTAAGGGCGGAAGGATGAAAACATGAAGATTAATTGCTCGTATGTCAGGGATCACCGGTTCAAGGACTCTGCAAACCCCTCTGTGGGATCAAGCTGTTGCATGTGTCAGTCCAGTCGAGTTGGGTCAAGGCTGCTCACAACTCAATTTCTGACTAGAACATTATGCTTTTTTTTGAGTGGCTGAGAGTATCTTTCTAAAACATCCACACAAGGGACTCTGAAGATGTCATCTGTAGCTCTAATCTAAGAGAACCAGTGTCAGAAGCTGAAGCCTTGTTCTCATGTGATACCAGCCTCTACCATTCTGTCCTTTTCAAGGCCACTCTCATAAGGATTTACTACTATTTTCTGATGATGTTCCATTATGTAAATGTTTGGAAACAATTTCCCGTTGAATTTGAGATGCTGAAATTAACAGAATAAGTGTGTGCTCTTATTTTTGCCAATTATCTTTCATTATTCAAATGCTTTCTTCTCTCAGTTTTGTGAATTATAACAGAGTACAACAGTACAACTTGGAAATTCTGAATGTGCTTCTCTGGACATAGCTGGCCCTTCTTCAGTGCAGGGATGCATCATTCTATTATCTTCCGGTTTATTCTGATTCTCAGATATTTCATTTTTTTCCCCTACTGAAGGTCTATAACATCTGCATCAAATATATCTATCAATTCTATTTTTCAAAAAACTCTGGTGATTGTTACCACATTTTAGCAGAATTTTTTAAAATTTTAAAGAAGTTTTTAAATTAAGGTACATACTTTTGCAAAACATAATGCTATTACACACTTAACAGACTACAGAGAGTGTAAATGTATCTTTTATTTGTACAGAGAAACCAAAAGAGTTATGTGACTCACTTTACACTGCTATTCACTCTCTTGCACTGGACTGGAACCAAATCCACAATATCTTTGAGGTGTGTTTGTATTAGGATTGAGTGGGAATTTCCAGAAACCCTGGCCACAGACAGCAATCAGAAATCACAGCAAATATACATTTTCCACTGCCCCTACCTGAAAGACAGTCCTTGTGCATAGGTAGGACAGCTGATAAGTGTCCTGGTAACCAGAGCCATACCTACCCTGGTTGTTTTGGTAGTGAACGCTACAGCATACTACATGTGATATTTAGTATCACACAGGCCCAGGCTTAAATTCATACTGCTCCACTTAATAAAAGTGTTACTATTTAAATAAACCAGTATTTCCTCATCTGAAAAATGTGCACAATGACAGCATCTGTCTTAATGTTTATTGTGGTCAACAGTTGAGACCATATTCATGTATCATTTGAATATAGTATCAATTTGAGTTCTGTGCCAGAGTTTTGTATTCAGATGGACTTACTTATGATGTTGTGTTTAATTTCTACCTATTGCCTTCCGTAGGCCTAAACTTTGAACATTTATCCTGAGAATTTTTGCTGTCAGGTTTCAAACCTTCCTAATGTTTTGCAGAGGTAGAATCTCTTGTTCATCTACTTGGCCAGCCGACTGCAACACCAGACTTTCCTACAAGTACCTTCAAGTTTGGTTGGATACTCCAGATTCTGACATCAACTTCATTTCATAATTTGTAATCACACGCTTTTTTTTTTTCTCCCTCAATTTACGCTTCATTTTGTTCTCTTGCTTGCTTGCCAAACCAGATATCCTACTTAGTGTGCTAATGGACTCTTCTCTACCTTATTTAACTGTTTTGTGGTTATACTTCACCCAGTGCAAAGTTCCAGACTCTGAGATAATTCTCTAGCCCTCTAGGGACACTGGTTTCATCATTCCATTTTTGGTTTTTTGGTAAGAGGGATTTAACCCAGGGGTACTTAACCACTGAGTCAATCCCCAGCCATTTTTGTTTCTATTTTATTTTGAGACAGGGTTTTGCTAAGTTGCTTAGGGCCTCGGTAAATTGCTGAAGCTGGCTTTGAACTTTTGATCTTCCTCCCTCCATCTCCAAGCCTCTGGGATTACAAGGATGTGCCACCACGCCTGGCCTTCATTCCCTTTTCTTAAGAGAATAGTACAGTACACATCAACAAGAAGAAAAAATACGTCTGACCCAAAATCATTAACTTTTTGAACTTCACTGCCAGTTTTCAAGATGAGAATTTCATCTTTCTTGCACAGGGCCCGGCTGGTTTTACTCTGTTTCCAGGTAAGAATTCCCAGGTCTTTCTTCTCAATATGGACTGATTCAATATTGGTGTGATGAACGAAAACTCAAGGCAGGAAATTGAGGTTGTTTTACGCCAGATTTGGAAGTGTGTTATTAGAAAGTCTCTTTTTCAGTGATTTGTTTGAAAGTCTGGGTAGACTCAGGAGGTAAGCTTTATGTAGATGAAGGTGGATCAAAGTGACAGTTTTACCACGGTCGCAACACAACTGTTCTGCAATCTTGCCCTTGATCATTAGTGAAAGTATTTACTAAAGACGTGCTGTTTTCCTACCCTATTTCAGTACCTAATGCATTGACAAAGAATGTAAAAGATTAGATGAATAAAGACTCTAAGTGGAAATAGCAACAAGGGACAGTGTTAGCAACTGAAAGTAGAATTTTGTTCCTTTGTGATGTGATTGCAAAAGGAGAGAAAGCCTGTTCTAAACTACCCACCCATTCCACGTTATCTTGTATCTGTTACTTATACATCAGATGCAATTGTTGAAATATAGTTCTGCCACTGAAGACCTTTCCTTTTTCAGATTACATATAATACTGAAAAGGGCAGCATAATACAGCAAGCCATTCTAGTCTACTAGTGAATTGATCCTGTGTACCCCACTCCAACAGTCAGTGCAAGCAGGCAAAGATGCAAGGCAGAGAGAGCAAAGCATGAGAGGATTGGGCCGTGATGTGTGAGAAGAAAGATGAGTATAGCAGGAAGGGATGGGACTAGACGGGAGATAAGGTAGGCTGGAGTCATCGTTTGTATGATTAAGTTTTCTTTATGGTCAGAGGGACAAAGGCACTATTGATACATGAATCAAAGCAGGGATGACCAAATTTTACATCAGGTAGCAACAAATAATCTATGTATTCTATGGCAACCACAAATAAGTAGGGGGGAGGGGAGGGGAAGGAGAGGGAAGGAAAAGGAGGGAGGACCAGGAGGGATCTAGGGAGATAGTCAACAGTGTAGCATACTCTTTACCCCCTGAGAATCTAAATAATTCTTATGTAATCATTTAATTCTGGAAAATTCACAATCTAAGCATTTATATCACTTGAAGGAGTGAAATATAGAAGAATCAAGAGACTAGGGTGTGGGCGATGTGGGGGTAATTCTGGTTTAAGAACATATTCATATCATATTGTTACTTTATATGCATTTGTGATTGTACAATAACTCAGCTCCTTAATAAAAAAATTTAAAAAAAATAAAAGAAGTACTTGTCCTAGGTTAGTACTTATTGGGCCCATCCAAAGATGCTAAAATATTAACTATACCCTTGTGTTCTGTTTTTAGTTGGTTGTCTTGCTGTTAAGACATACAGGTTCCTGACTTCCTACTTGAGTATTAAGATTGACCATTCAGACTCCCAATGCCAGGTTTGCTGTGCCAGATGATTAGCGCTTTAGTCAGGATCCTGTCAGGAGATAGAAATCACACACTATTTTAGTTGAGAAAATTTTAAACATTAAGAATTATTAGCTAAGTAAATTTTGTTAATTAGGTAACTGAAAAATCCACAAGAAGACCCCAAGGTATCAAAGACAGAACAGTTACAGAATGCAGCATCACTAAGATGAAGATAGTACAGGGAAGAAGCTAGAATCATTAAAACTTAGCAACTTAGGGGGCTGGAGCGGTAGCTCAGTGGTTACAGCGCTTGCCCGGCATGCACGAGTACATGAGTTCAAACCTCAGTACCCATGTACACAGCGACGAAGTGTCTGAGGAATGAAAGTCATATGGAAAACTAAATAAAAATTGCCTCTCTCTTTCTTTCTCTCACAGTCCCCTCTCTTTCTTAAAAGAACAAAACAAAACAAAACAACAACAACAACAAAAAAAAAAACCTTGACAATTTAGAGGACGCTGAAACTCAGACCACTGAGGAAAGGTGCTGCTCAGCTGGTGTTTCTGACTTGGGTCCTCATAAGGCTGGGACCCAGATATCTGAAAAGATCCTGGCTTGCTAGTGCTGTCATCTCTGAGGCCAACACAACAAAACTGGTTCTGCCAGTGTCAGAAACTCTGCAAACTGAATCCCTGTGCTTCCAGGGAGGATCTGCTGCTTTTGGGATGAGGAAGCATTGCTGGGTGCCACCCATGGTGACCAAGCAGCAGAAGAGCAGACCCTTCTTCCACTTCCAGGCTCCAGCCTCCCTCTACCGCCCCCTGCTGGTTTTGCCTCACAGGGTGCCAGCTGTCAAAGCAGAGATGTGGTTGCAGAGTTCCTGCAAGAGATGACAAAGGTCATCTCTTGTCATAATTGATTTACAGGGATCAGTTCCAGAGCTTTTCTCAGCCCAGTTGACCAGGACCTGATGGAGACACATATCAGAATGTAAACATGATTGTAATTAAGGCATCTTTCTCTCTATATATACACATATGTATATGTATACATGTATATAAATTGTTAACAACAGGTTTGTATACTCTTGTTTATTTTCCAAAATACAATATTATTCACAGGGTCTGGATGAAATTCAAGGCAAGCTCAAGAAGTAGCCATCCATCTGTACAAAAGATTAGAATTTGCATACTTTATAGGAAGTCCTGCAATACTAAAATTGCATTTATTAACCCCAAGTCATAGTATAAACTTTCAGGAGAAAATATGTGGGAGAGAGAGTTGGATTAATAGAGAACAGGACTTGACACATAACGTCACTTCAAAGGCATTCTGCACAGTAGATTTGTTTTTATGCAAAATGAATTTACTTGAATTTTTGGTACAAACTATTTTAGAGAGAGTAGTAGAGATGAAATGCCCTTTTAGTCTTTCATAGCTTAATAGTTAGTTTCTATACTTTATGGCAAGCCCAGGAAATGCACCCAAATTATCCCTTTTTCTGGGTACCTCAAATTATTGTCAAATCCATGAAAAGTCTAAATCATTTTTTCCTTTTTGTTTCTGAAATACTGAATCCAGGGACAAAAACAAGACTTCAAACTGAGAAATAAAGAGTAGATTTTGTTAATTGAAATATGAATGGATGGATAGTTGGTGGGTTGATGGATGGATGAAAGAATGAGTTATTATGAAGCAGAATTCATGGTCCTGTGTGAAGCACATGCGACGGTTACTATTTTTCACTTATAAGTTGATAGATGATGTGATAATTGATTTTATGTGTCCATTTGATTGGCCACAGTGTGCCCAGACCTTTTTATTTTGTATTTTTTGGTACTGGGGATTGAAACCAGAGATGCTTAACCACTGAGCCACATCCCCAGCCGTTTTTATTTTGAGATAGGGTCTTGCTAAATTGCTTAGGACCTCACTAAGTTGCTGAGCCTGGCTTTGAATTTGCAATCCTCCTGCCTCAGCCTCCTGAGCTACTTGGATTATAGGCCTGTACCACAGTGCCTGCCATTCCCAGACATTTGATCAAAGAATATCCTGGATGTCTCTGCAATTACGCTTTGGGTGAAGTTAGCATTGAAGTGGGTAGATAAAGCTGACAGCTCTCTCCTAAAGTGGGTGAGCAGAGACAATGAGTGAAGCTTCTCAAAAGAGAGATAGGCTACCTTTTCCCTATGCATAGAAACCTCCCTACCTGCTTTCAAACTGGGGAACTGGTTTTAAGACCTTTCTTCTTTGGGTCATCAGCCTCCCCACCTTTGGGATGGGAAAGATACCATCGATTCTTCTGTGCCTCAGGACTCTAGGCTTGGCCTGAACTATACCATTACGTCTTCAGGTCTCTAGAGGCTATGTAATTTTATGTTCTCTGATGCTTTATTTGAAAATGGATACAGTTTTAGGATTCATTCTGCAGAATCATTCTGCAGATCTTGGGGCTTGCCAGTCTCTATACTCATGTGAGCCAATTCCTTATAGCAAATCTTTTCAAATATAAAGAGATTTATATTTATTTCTATACACATATATCAGATTGGTCCTGTTCTCCTGGAGAACTCTGACTAAAGTAGATAGTGACTCAAAAAGATAAAGAAAGAAGAGAAAACAGAGGACCTTCTGGTTTTTCAACTTGAACTTGCAGTTTTTATGCTTCCTTTCCTCTTTGATGCCTCCATTGTAATTACCATGTCTATACTGCCATTCATTGTTCACTGTCTGCCAATAGTGTACTATACATTTTACCTATTTTATTTCAGCCATTTCTTTTGAAAACATTTTTTAAAAATTTTAAGTGGTCAGGCGTGGTGGTATAAACCCCAGCTGCTTGGGAGGCTGAGGAAGGAGGATCATAAATTCACAACCAGCCTCAGCAATTTAGCGAGGCCCTAAGCAGCTTACCAAGACCCTGTATCAAAAAATCAAAAAATCAAAAATCAAAAGAGTTGAGATGTGGCTCAGTGTTAAGTTCCCCTGGGTTAAATCCCCAGTACCAATAAATAAATAAAATAAAATAAAAAAATTTAAAAGGAAACAAGCTGAATGAATCATCATTTGCCTACATGGCTACATCTGAATCCATGGTTCTCTTACTTCAAAATTTGCATTCTTAACCAGTTGCAGCACTAGCATTACACTCGTTAAGTATGCTTAGACAAATGTATCTTCATTTTCTCTTTTTGATTTCTCTACTTTTATAAAAATGAGCAATTAAATATAATGCTCTTTATTATCTCTAACATCTCAGACAATCTGTGATCCCATGATCCTCAATCAGAAGATAAAAGGGTCACAGTACTCCAGCTCTGAATGGACCCATGACCGGACAAGCAGCGTCAAGCCCAAGTTCAGCCATGTTTAGAACCACACAGGGGTCTGAGAACTTGCAGTTTCCTCTTACAGAGCAATTTAGACATGTTTGGAATACCTAAAGAATTTTGCCTGTTAATTCCTGCATGGTTGCTGTTTTCATCTGTTTTGCAGTATTAATTGAGCTAAACAGAAAAGAAATGTGATGCTAGAAATTAGTTTTTGCTCCCCTCCCCCTTTGCACTTTCTTTTCTCACCAAATATCCCATGGCTTTGACACTCTGTTTATGCTCTGGGCTCTCTTTTTCCCACCCCACTTCCACCCCAAGGACATTGACTCCTGGGTATAGCATCAAATGCTTCAGTTTTTCTGATCAGCATACTTTATACCAGTGCTTCCGTATCTGCCCATTCTTTAACACAACTTATCATTTCCTCTGGACTCTGGAAAGAAATCCGGAAAACTGAACAGGTTTCCCAGAGTATGTTACTCAGATTGTTAAATTTGTTGTCATCAAGGAAAAAAAAAAGGTACTATAGTCAATTAATTTTAGAAAAGAATCAATTAGAAATGATTACACAAGTTTCTTTTCTGCAAGAACTTCTCACAGCCTCTGGTATATGAATGTGTTCAACTGATCAACAGTCTTTTTATGTAAAAAATCTCACATTTTACTTTGCTCTGAGGTGTCCTCTTTTCTCAGAAGATCTTTTAGAACTAAGTTGAACAGAATACATCCTGGAAGATGGTAAATGACTAAAGAGTTTCTGCTTTCTAGATCATGTATTCAGACAGAAGCTAACTTTCTTGATAGCATGGGGATAAGTACTCATAACTCTTCATACAAGACAGCAGTCTGTGAGTCAAAGACTATTTTGAGAAGAATGAAGAAGTTTTGAGTATCTTAATCATCAGATAATATAAAGAAACATTAAGTAAAAGTACTGCACTAAGGCAAAGGTTTAAAATATTAAACTCTTCATTTACTTATTTCTTAAAAAATGTGTTTACTTAGTCTTTGGCAACACAGATTTATAAGATTTAGTCACACCATAAATACATCACAGAGGGTAGCCCCTAAATATGTCAAGTCCTTAGGTGTTATAAACAAGGAATACTCTGGTTCAAATGTTATGTGTTACATATGTGCTCTATCTGTACCACGCAGAACAAGAAAAGAGATTGTACTTCAATGGATATACACTCTCTGTATTTATTTGTGCATTATAGTTATATATGGTAGTGGGCTCCATTTTACATATTTATAAATGCATACAACATAGTTTTCTAGATTTCAATGCCCTGCACTACACATTTTTAATATTGATATATTGCTGAATTATTCTACATTATGGTGGGCCAAATTATATTCTCACATTCCAACTTCCAAATTATAAGTGTCTTTTGTTCCAGTTTGACCATGAATGGTAAAAAACATTTTGAACTTTGTCAGGGTTATATGTTAAAGAAACCTCATAACTTTTTATTATTTTTGTTTAGCTGTTGAACATCTTTCACATATACATTTTCCTATATAAATTCTATATCATAAATAACAGTGCATATGTATATATATGTGTATACACACATACACACACACACATATATATTTATATTATGTTTTCTTTTTTCTGTTACTTATGGGATGCTATTTTTGTTCATTAAATTCTAATGTTTATCTAGAGTTTACAATTCTTGGATGTGAGGTAATTATCTGTTTTTTCCAGATGACTACAAGATTATTTCAATATAATATGTTATCTATGTTATTTTTCACTAAAACCCAATATTCCTGAGAACATCATTTCTAGATTGTCTATTTATGTACCAGTACTATTATTTTAGTTGCTTTGGCTCTGAATTATATTTTAAAATGTTAACTTGCAAAGTTATATTGATTTATTTTCTTATGAACTTCAGGATCACTTTCTAGGTACAAAAATAGCATTTTTGTTCAGATTATACAAATTTTTAGAACAACAAAGATGATTGATGTATTTGGAATGATGAATATCTTTGTTCAAGGACATAGCATATCAAGTAATTAATTTTTGTGACATTCTATATAGCAATTTATTAAAATACAAACATTATTTGAACTCTACATAAATCTTTGGCTAATTCATATAGCTTAGTTATAACAAACATGTTCTATTGACAGAGGATGCAAACATTTGTACTAAAATTATTATTGTTATAAGAGTTATTTCTTTAATCATAATTTCTTGGATACTTTAGAGCTTTTTTTTAGCCCAGGTCTTCTTTGCTTATTTTTTAACTTTAATAGTCAGCTATTTAACTAATACATTATTTTTCATGAATAGAAACTTGCTTATTTAGAAATAAGCAAGTTTTTAATAAACAAGGCCAATTATGAAAAATTCATGTATACAGGCAAATTAAATTCATTAGCAACAAAACAAATAATTGAGAAATGGCTGTTAATAATGGAAAATTGACTTATAAAATGTGAATTCCCAAAAAACAGAATAGGTTTGAGGATTTATATTGGATTTTAAAGCTTCAATTAATGCTAATTGATTATTTATAGCATAGAAAGAGAGCAACCAATTCTAAGTAAAGTAATGATTTGTATTGTCTGTTTATCTCAAATTAGACTCAGGCTCTATTGTTTAGAAATGGTTTTAAGTGGTTTCCTGATATTCTTCAGAGTTCATCTAGCCATTTGCTGATAGGTAAAATAGTTAGAAAACACGTTGTGTAAATCTCTCTTCTTTATTAGGGTCACTATGTATAAAGAGTGATAGAAAATTCCTGATTGTTGAGATGTGGGGACATGACATGAAATAAGGTCAGAAGGCAGATGGGGTATCTGTGGACTTAGCTTTTGAAAAAATCTATCTCATATGCTTAGCATGTTTGCCTGTTCCAGCACACATGTCTTTACACTATCATAGTACTCCTTGACATTAGCTTTTTGAATGACAGACATGGCTTAGTCACTGTTGGAACTCAGAAATAGCCTGGGTTCCATTTTCCTCTTCCCTGTCTGGGTTCTAATCTTATTGAGAAGCAAAGACTAAAATAGCTAAGAGAGTAAATATCAGCTTTATCCTCTAAAAAGGCTTAGGAAGAAAATTTTGGGGTGAATGTCAAATGGACTATTTATTTGGACAGCAGGAATAGTCAGATTTACCAAAAATGACAGGCACTCAAAGCCCACCGAGGAACCTGTGGCTGGAAGAGCAGGTAAAAGCATTCTCTCAGAGTACCTCACACCCAGGTAGAAGGGCTGAGCTGAGTTGGGCATGCCTGAGTACATCCATGAAATTCATACATAAAAAATGTCTTTTACCTCCCCAATGGCGAAGAAAGTACATATGTGGAATATGTTTGAAAGAATCCTTTTGGGAACTGGCAGGGAAAAAAAGGTCGTTCTTGACACCTCCATCCTATCTTTTGTTTATGAAAATGACCTGGTTGGTTGCAGGGTAAAGAGATGTAGGAGAAGTGCCACAACAGGAAGAAAAGTTCATCAAGTGTGCAGCATTTTAGTGAAGATAATATTGACAATTTATGATATCACATTGAGATAATTTGTTACCCAAAGTAAATTCTAAATAAATCTGATAATTCTGTGAACAAAAACAGCATTTGTGCTTGCTGTGGAGGAACATTATTATTCTTTGATCATCTTTAAACTCAGAAGGAGATGCTTTCTTTGGATGCCTGTAATGTTGAAAAGGCAGCCTCCCAATTCTAGACTTTCCTGAAGCTTAGTTTCAACCAATAGCAGCCATTAACCATATATTCCTTGTTTTCCAATATTTGGTGCAGTAGTTCTACTTGGTTTATAAAATAGCCAGATTCCTATTTCCAATGACATTCTTCCAATTCTACATATAGCTGACCTAAACTAAGAAACAGATTCATCAGTGGGGGACTATAGATTCAAATATTTTATCCTTATCAGAGCACCATTTAGAAATAAATACTTTGAAGTGTATTATTGGACCATTCTGGTGAAAGATTTATCAACAAATGCAGGACAAATGACAAGAACAGGGTGCTAGGCAAAATCCATCACATTCTAGGGGAAAAAAATCTTATTTGGTTAAGAATAATATGCTTCTTTTAATTTAGCTCTGTAAACAAACTTTTTGTTTCTTTCAAAAATAACATAACTGGTAGAGTACAGTAGTGTGTTTTGAAGAAAAGGAATTGATAAAATATTTGCTTTTGATTGAATTCCTCAGCAGCCAGACTTTGATCCAGGCAAAGGACAAATACAAGGTGAGCATGATATTGAGACAGAAGTCTGAGTATGGGGTTTATATTACATTCTTGGTAGACACATTATCAAATATCATAGACAAAAGAATGTGGTATTAAATCTCATAACATTCATGGTGATAGGAACTCTTGGTAACTTGAAAGCTGGTTGCATCTTTACATGTTACATCTTTTTTTTTCTTTTTTTTTTAATGCTGAGGCTGGAACCCAGGGCTTACTGATGCTAGGTAGGTGCTCTTCCATTAAGCTACACCATCAGCCCCAGTGTGTAACTTTTTTTTCCCCAGTATGTATCTTTAATGAATGACATGGAGCTTCTCAATCAACATGGTGGCAAAAACAGCCAGGTTGTAGGTCGAATGTTTACAAGGCTTGTACTCTATGACTGGGAGTAAGTTTAACCAAGATACATTCTTCTATTGGTCAGTCAGATTGTGCCCAACTAGACAGGTTCTTTGTTATGATATGAACATGCTTGTTTGGAAACAAAAAAATTATATATATACACACATACATATATATATTCCTTGACTTACAGTGGGGTTGTGTTTCTGTAAAACCATCTAAGTTGGAAATACCATAAATCTATAATACATTTAATACACATGATCTGCTAAATAGCATCAGAATAGTACACTATGCTGTTTGCCACATAGTCTCATGGCTGACTAGAAGCAGCCCCTGTTGTTGCCCAGTAGCACAAGAGGCTATCATACAGCATATCACTAGTCAGGAAAAAAAATCAAAATTCAAAATCCACAGTATGTTTTCCACTTAATGAATATTGCTTTAACATCATCTTGAAAGTTGAAAATCCTGTCACATGCCCCTTAAAGACATTTGGGTGAACAATGGATACCTTTATGATTGTTGTCCCAACTGCAAAATTTCTATGCTTCCCCATAATACATACAAATTGCAATGCATTACTCATATGATTATGGTGACAATGTGAACAAACTCAGTGCACTGCCAGTCACATAAGAAAGATAGCACATACAATTAGGTACTGTTGTGTTATGAGCTATAAAAGTTTAATGTAGAATAGTATTTCATAATATGCCAATGACAGCCTCATATATCTATTGTGTTTTGCATCTCTTCATTGTCTCATTTTCTCTTTTGCTTAATTTAATCTCATGCTGTTTTGTTCATCATGGCCCTAGGAGTAATAGTCTATAATATACACACATACAGGAAACATGCACACACACATGTATATGCCTTACAGCCTAGGCTTGTAGTAGGGTATACCACCCAGGCTTGTGTAAGTACGCTCTGTGATGTTCACATAATGATGGAATTGTCTCATGATGCCTTTGTCAGAACATATCCTTGTCATTAAGAAATGTATGATCATATACCTACATACATACACAGCAAATACATACCAACCAGACACCTATTTTTCTGGTAGAAAATCTTACAGAAATACAGACCAGCTAACAATTAAATCTTTTGTTTTCATAATACGTTGTATCTAATATAAAATAGTATAGTATCAAAATGGAATTATTCCTCAGATTAATTTATAAATTAAATATAATTCCCAATTACATCCTAATGCTATAATTTTGAACCTTGTCAATATTATTACAAAATTTTTGGAAATTGGAACAAATAATAATTAAGAAATTTTGAAGGGAAGCAATGAAAATAATTTGTCTTTTCCATCTGATTTTCTATGAGAAAACTTTAAATATAATGTATATTTACAGTTGCTGAAAATAAAAATAGTTTGTTATCAAAGAAGAACACAACTCTGAAAGGAGATGCAATAAGATATTAATAGTGGCTATCTCTGGAGAATAGATTTATGAATCACGTTTTCCTTTGTCTTATATTTTTACATTTTTCCATGACTAAGAATTTTATTTAGTACAAATAATAAAAATAGAAAATATACAGTGAAATAAAATGATTTCTCTAGAAAAGAAAAATTTTAATAAAATGTCATTAAACTATATTTTATGAATTAAACTCACAAATAATGTTCAAGTGCCTACCATGCTATAGACTCACAGTCATCCTCTAGATTTTTCTCCTTAAGTGGAAACTCAGCAAACCCTCAGTGTCTGTGTGCTTGTTTTACGCTTGCAGCATACCTGGCTGAGAAAGTGTTTGGGTGTTCTGGGACTCGTGTGTGGCTCTAGACCCCATCACTCATTCCCTTCTGCTCCAGTTGTACAGTTCCACTTTAAATCAATCAGCAAAGGTATTATTCTCAGCTCAAGTTTCCTTAACACTGTTCTGCCTGATATTGCAATTCTTGTGGGTAATTGCCCAAGTGTAACATTATGCTGGAGATTCATTACTGTGACTAGGAGGAATGAAGTTAATCTGTCACAAATTCACAGGTAACTTGGTTTGTTTTTGTGCCTTTCAAATGCATCCAGCTTGTCTATTTTATCTGAAACAAAAATTCCTCAAGTGTTTTGTGTATAAGTTGAAAGTTGCACCAACGCTTATTCCATGAGGCTTGATATAGAGAAAAACCAAGGCAAGGAGACAGTGGAGTGGAGTGTGTACCCCAACTCTCCTCCAGCTCAGAGATGTGCACTAGCGGATGTAAGCTAAGGCATAACTAAATTTAAAATTTTAGAGGTCATTTGGGCAGTGATTTATACATTGGATAATGACAAACCAGAAGTGATTGGTGCCTTCTCCATAGGAATGCAAGGAGAAGATTTTTATAAGTTGAACATGGAAGTAAAGCAAATGTTTGATTTTTTTATAGTTATGTGGATGCCTTATTTGGTCCATTCTGCTGGAATGCCCATACTTATGTAATTATAAAGTAGGTGGATGGCTTCTGTTTGGTTAACCTTTTGCTTCATTTTTCTTTAATGTAAGCATTGATAAGAAATAGCTTCAGTTAAGTTTCGTATGGGTATTCATAAGAAATAGTTTGTTTCACTTGCATTTGCAAATCAAGCAAGGTTAAGTTCACTCATAAGGACTAATTGGCTTTGTTGGCTCAGGGATTCTTCAGGCCTAGTCTCTGAATTTATTTTAACAGTACCTGGAGTCATTCATAGCACTTTTCCGGGCCCAGTGTCCTCAACTACAAAATGCAAAGTACTGAAAGACAAACCTTTATGACATCACCACCACCAATATCATTATAGAAAGTTCTTCGGTGCAGTCAATACACATATTTTGCTTTCTTCATTTTTAATGTCTGAGATCACTTACTTAAATTGTTTCTCAATGTAAAATATGACCTTTCCGAGGAAAAAAAATCTACCATATTTATTGCTTATATTCTGATGTAGGGAAAGGGAATGTAACACAATTGTATAAAAGCTATGCTGGTGATCTGGTTTGTTTACACATATTTTCACTTCTACTGTCTCCCTGTTGCTTTTTCTCTTCTCCTCCTCTTGTGGGTCTGAAATGTCTTGCTCACAATGCACTTGTTATTCTCAGTGAGGGCTTTGTTAATTTGAAGAGATATACTTTGGCTATATGCCAGAATGAGTTTGACAAATGACAACTTCTTGGTGAGGGATATCATATTTCAAATGATACTTTAGAAGACAGGAGTTTGGGTTCTACCCTGATCTTTTAAATTTCTTTCAGTGTTTTTCTTTCCGTGTATTTTTGTTTTGTTTTGTTTTTTCGAGATGGGAGCTCACTCTGCTGCCCAGGCTGGTCTTGAACACCTGGTCTCATGTAGTTCTCCTGCCTCAGCCCTCTGAGTCCTGGGACTATGGGTGTGCACTACCACACGGGTCTGTGATTCTAATTACGTTGATAATGTAGGGGACACAGGAAGCTACCTACCTCTCATCATAGCTTGAGCTGCATTTGCCTATTTGGCTAAACCAAGATCCACTAATCAGAGGAATCCATTGCCTGCCAACTCCAGCTCTACATATCATCACATTACAAACCTTCACAGGGGCACACAGTGGCAGTGGGATTTTTTTTTTTTTTAATAGAACTGGGGATCAAACACAGGGCCTCACACACACTGGGGAAATGTTTACCATTGAATTATACCCCCAGCAGCACACAGTAGCAGTTTGAATCCCAGAAGAGAGGGAAATTGGGTCAGGAGTCTTGTCCTTGTGCATGGCAATACACAACTGTAATCCTAGTGGCTGGAGAGGCTGAAGTAAGTTCAAAGCTAGCCTCAGCAACTTAGCATGATCTTGTCTCAAAATAAAAAATAAAAAGTGCTGGGAATGTGGGTGATATCTCTCGCTCTCTCTCTCTCTCTCTGTGTAGGAGGGTGGAGTCTCTATGGACCTCATCTTGAAGGATGATTAGTTCCTGAATAAATCAGTTGACTTGGGGTCTGCCTGGGTTGGCATGTTAATCAGGAGTTTTCTTGTAGAACTGAAACCATTCCAGATTTTTTTAAGAAAGAGGGAATTCAACTTAAGGTCACTAGAAGTAATGAAAGAGCTAAGAAGTCATACTGGGGGATGGTACAAAGCTCAAAGACTACTAATGATCAAGAAGATGCCATCAATCCTAGAGCAAGAGAGACAACAGAGTTTTTCTAGTAAAAGCTCAGGGCTGCTGATGACATCTGAGTATGTTATCAGAGGAGATGTAGATGGAGGAAATGTAGTCAATACCATGTGAAATGGAGAGAAGAGGAGAAATATTTTGGTTTCACCCTTCTTCCAAATCTCCAGTCTTTCATCATTACCTCCCTGAAGCTAGAGTGGCAAGGTTCTTTGAGAGTATCACTCCCTGGGATCTGGAATATAGAGCTAAGCAGAAAAGAGAGACAGGAGAGCATGCTGGCACAGGGCCCAAATGAGTGATTTCTTGATTGAAACTGAAGAATCATAACTGTGGTAAACAAAATAATGGTCTCTTCTATATATGACTACGTGCGAATCCCCAGAACTCGTGAATGCATCCCTTATGTGGCAAAAGAGACTTTGCAGATGTAATTAAGTTAAGGGTTTTCAGATGGGGATTCCCTGGTGGCTTCAGTGTAATCACAAGTATCTTTTTTTTAAAAGTTAGTAGGTTAGAGTCAGAGAGGAGACTAGACTATGGAGGATGAGGTTGCAGAGAAGGGGTTTAAAGACAGGATAGGGCCACAAGTAGAAAACTGTAGGGGCCTCTGGGAGCTGGAAAATAGCTGCTAGGAGGATAGATCTATTGACACCCTGATTTTTCTTCTGGAAGACCCTTGACATCCAGAACTGTAAGATAATAAATGCGTGCTGTAATCCACACAACTTGTAATTTTTATAGCAGCACTAGGAAACTGGTACATTCGGTAAAAGTATAAAAATTGTTTAAAAAAATCCTGGAAATCAAAAGCAGAGGAAAAATATGCTTGAAATCTAAAGGAAAGAGATACAGTAACTGAATGAGAGTTTGCTCATTGTCTCTATTGTAGATATACTTTTCCTAAAATCTTTAATCTCCCATGGTAGACCCCAGCTGTGTATTCCTAATAGAGTCTGAACAATGCACTCCCAGTCCATTGCATGGTAGGTATGAATGGGCCCAACAGGGAATCACAGCCCTGGTTATTTAGTAAGTGAATACTAAAGTCAGGTGTTAATTGACTTGATTTCTTTTTCTTCCACCCTATAATTAACGTGCATTTATTCCCCCCATCAGTATAAAATAAAATAATTGCCCAATTAGCAGGAAATTATTTTGGGAATGATTAATTTGAGTGTCTATTAAATCCATACCTAACACTGTGCTCTGTCAACTGGAATAAAAAAATTAAATGTCAAAAAAAGATGTAGAAGGACTTGCCCTAACAAGGTCAGCGTTTCTGAAACAGGTTAAATGAGGAGAAAACAACACACAGCTTCATCAAGATTGGTGTGATAAATGGAAAGGGACAGGGGTTCAATTTGGACAACACAGCATCCGGGATGAACTGGAGCAGCATGAATGCCTCTCAGGCTGGGGTCGGGCTTTGCAACTGCGTCTGCGTGGAGGAGATGGACAGCAGCTGCAGTCTCAAGTGTGGTCAGCGTCAAGGGTCTCAGCTCCTGTCCTCCACTTGTAGTGACTATGATCACAACTGACAGTACCTGGTGCTTTTGCTGTCCGCCTCAGCTTCATGATTAGGTGTGGAAAGCAGAAATGCTGTGGCCTCATTTGCTGCTGTCTAGGGGAAGAGGGCAGTACATAGTATTCTCCATTATAAGGAAAAACAATGGTATTGGGTTTTTTGGTTTGCTTACTGGTGTTAAAGAAAGCAGCAGTTCTTGTAAAAAATTCCAAGGAGCAAAAGGCAACTTTCATCCCATCTCTCCATCCCTGTATGTTTCTATCCCCATTCAGTCTTCCCCAGAAGAAGACCTCTCTTTTTCCCTGTCCTTCTGAGAGTTGATTGTGATCTCTTACTTTTATCCTTCTTTCAGGTTCTCACCTCCACCTGGTGTGATTACTAATCCACTGCACAGTGATATGAATGAGGTTCACTTTGGTTTTCTGGAGGTTTTGTAGGGGAAAAATGTTTGAAGATGACTCACTTGGGAACAAGAATATTAAAAGTTAAGGCTTAGCATGAAGCCCTTAATGGGCTCCCCATCTTTAAGTCTTCAACCCCACATTCCTCATCTATATAATACAGATAATATTTGCCCTAACTCATAAGGTTGTTCTGTGGAATAAATGTTCAATTGGAAAGAAAGTGCTCTAAATTGTGCTTAGAACGCAATGAATTCCTTTTCTTCTCTTCTTTGTTTTTTTTTTTTTAACTCAGGTGTATGCTAGGCAAGCACTCTACCACTGAGCTATATATCCCCAGTCCTTAAGTTCTTGGTAATAGTTGTGTTCAATATTATTATTCTTAAAGGATGAAATGCAATCAGAAAGGAAGAGATGGGGGTCCCAGACGTTTGCTAATTTTACAGATTGATGAGGAATGAGTGACTGTCATATGTTCTTTCGCTGTCATCTAGTACTTTTATCTTTACTTTGATGCATCGTTATTTTTTTTGTCCATGGTTTGGAGTTCAAGGTTGCTTGCTTGCTTGGTTGGAATTTAGCTCATGACAAAGGCCTTGGCGGTGGGGTCAGCAATGCTCTTTTTTACATGTCTGTTATTCTGTGTACATCTTGGATTGTTAGTCTATCACTACCACCAACTTATTGATTAACTTTTTTATTATTCTGATGTCAGTTTGCAGAAGACTACCACTATTAATGCACCCAAAGAGAGAAATTAAGAACAAATATCACTGGATACATAGGCAGTGGAGCAGAAAACAACATTTTCCCATGTGTGTGATCAAGAATGTCTGTCCCTCTGTTTACTAGTCAAGGCACTAAGGAAATGTTTTATAGCATTTCTTGACTTACAAGGATCCAGACATATGAACATATTAAAGACTATGAGAGCTCTTTTATGGGTTCTCTTAAACTTCTTTAACAACATGGTGTTTCCCTTGGTAGTGGAAAGATTTTTCAATGAATATATGAGACAAGACGTCTAGACATCACCTCCTGTCTTGGTATACAACTTTGGGAAAATTATTTCCCATGGGAATTCAGCCTTTTTTTTTTTCTATTTTTTTCCTCTTTCTCTTTCTTTCTTTCTTTCCTTTTTTTTTTACTTCTTTATTAAAATTTTTTTAATATTTTTGACTTCAGGACTATATTAAGTCTGGGCAACATAAATTCTGGCATGGTTTTCTTTTTACCTAATTTACAGGTAAACAGTTAAGAGTTTCATCGCATTAAGAAATACAACAGAGGGGTTGGGGATTTAGCTCAGTGGCAGAGCACTTGCCTAGCACACCCAAGGCCCCGGAGTTCAGTCCTCAGCCCTGAGAAAAAAGAAAGAAAGAAATACAACAGACCAATTTCTGTGAAATCATTAAAATTATCCCTTTGTTTTTGAGTTGTCCAGTGGTTTTATTGAATTGTGAACATTGACTGCTTAATTTTTTAGTCACCTGGATGCTCAATGACAGTGATACCTTCTTTTCTTCCAAAGCTTTATTTTTTTAATTGGTTCTTTTTTAGGTATACTCAACATAAGATTATACAATGACTTAATTATAAAAATATGCAGTTTAACTTGTTCTGATTCCATCTCCTGTTTTTCCCCTCCCACTCCCTACTTCTTGACCCCCTGATTTTAATATATATGACAACAGAGGGTACACTGGGATAATTATGAAAGCTTGGAGTGTACCTTGCTTTAACTCAATTCCCTGTTTTTTCCCTCTCCTCCATAGCTTTTTCTTCCAGGAAAATATTTCTTGAAATCAGCACTACATGTTAGAGAGAATATTGATTCAAGTATAATAAAAAAAGACTGTGCTCTGAATGTGGTTAGCTTTTAAAAAATGTTTTTGGCCTCATTTCTTAGAGATTTCTTTCCATTTCTCAGCTGTGTCTACATGCCAATAACATCATATAAATTCCCCCATGGGTCCATACTTTTATTTACTCGGGGACTTGGGAAACCTTGCTCTCTGCCTGGAGCTGACTCACCTCCCTGATTTCCCACCTGGATACTAAGCCTTCCAGTTCCAGATTAGACACTGCTTCTTCACAAATTCATCATAGGTTTCCTGCCATTCATTTCCTTCCTCTCTCCACTTCTTCCTTTCCCATGGACCTAACATTCACCACACTCTCCCCTGAAAAACTTTGATGTTTATTATACTTGAAAAGGGAGAACTTAGTAAGTAATTGCAAACAGTTAGCCATTCTGGCCTTGGTGTTATAAATTCCACACTGAAGACTTAGGTCTATGGGGACTTGAAAACTTGAAGCAAGGGTTTCAGAGAAATTCCAATATTATAAACAGAGCTTATATTTAAGACAGGCAGAGCTGCATAAGCAGCTCTTCATAGAAAATGGTTTTAGCCAGTTTTTTCATTTCTGTGACTAAAAGAACAATTTTAGGAGGAAAAGTTATTTGGGAGCTCATGGTTTCAGAGGTCCTAGTCCATAGAAAGCTGGTTCCATTCCTTGGGGCTCAAGGTGATGCTGACCATCCTGGTGGAAGATGTGGCTCCAGGGAGCAGAAAGAAAGAGAGAGACTTGAGTCCTGATACAAAATACATGCCCCAAAGGATGCCCCCAGTGACCTGATCATCTCTAGCCACACCCTCCCAGCCTACAGTTACCAATTAATCTGTATCAGGGAATTAACTCACTGATTGAGTTAAGGCTCTCATAACCTAATCATTTCATCTCAACCTTCCTGGATTCTCTTGTAGAAGCTTTCGGAGGACACCTCACATCCAAACCATAACAGAAACTTCATTGTTTTCATCACATCTTTGCAAGCTACCTAGATTCTAGTGCTTCACAATCTTTGAGCTAGTTTATAACAGTGCATTGTAGCTGATAACAATACAAAATAATTCTTGTCTACAAACATCCATGTTCTGTCAGTTCCCTTCCTTTCCCACTGTGAAAGAGGTCAGTTTGCCTCTATTTATATATTCATTATGATATTCCAAATCTAAAATTTGCCTGTTGTTGGGGCTGAGAAAATAAAATCTCAAAGGCTTCTGCAGCAAATTTTCCCTCTGACCATGTCCTGCTCCTATTTCTCACTCTCATTCTCCCCAGAGACAAGCCACAGAAATTGGAATTCCTTTTCATAAAGACAGGTAAGAGAAAATGGAACTCTTTTTCCCTAAAACCATCAATAAAGCATAAAAATATCACTACTTGACTCCCATTTCTGTGTAAGAGTTGACCATCAAGAAATTCCCTGTTACATTGTGTGATTGTAGATCATGATGTAATTGAATTCTAGGCCTGTGACCTAACTCCCAGGGTTCTGACAAACCAGATCTGGTTACTTTGCCCTGAAAACTAAACTGAAAAGAGTGCTAATCAATATCATCATGTTGGGAAGGGGAAGTGAAATCAAGCATCTCAGCCCTGTCTTAGGGTGTTAACTTGAGCTTTAGGTTTAAATAGAAGAAGATTGGGGCAGGTGGGAGGTATGCAAAATTAAACAGTTGTGGTCAAACTGTGATCTTTTAGATTATTATCTTAGTTCTGGTTTGGTGAGGTATCTCTAGAGAAGTTCTTTGTTGCATGGGCGGGGGTGGGGGGGAATTTTCACTTGCTGCTCAGGATGTTAATCTATTAAACCTATGATCCTGGAAGGGGGCAATTCAGCTCCCATAAAATAATCATTTCAGCTGCTGATTGGAGGGGGTATTTCATTGTGAGGTGATGTGCCTGCCCAGCTATGCTGTTCTGGGCAGGTAATAAGTATGACTAGAGAAGTACCCCTCCAGGTGTCTGAAGCAGGATGCTTTAAATGTCCTTGCAATCCTGTCTCAGTCTTCAAGAGGAGCAGGATAGGTTAGGTAAGTTTAGAGTTAAAAAACCTGGTATCAATTTTTAGATGAATAGTCCTTAAATGATTAATGTGCCCACATGCAGACCTGAGCATGTCACAAAGTTTAAGGCAATAAAGGAGACAGATAAAAAATTAAGGCAGAGAGGCCAAGTTTTATTCTGTTTTAGCTACCCATTGGGCATCTGCAGGCCTAAGATCGCTACTTATTTAGCAAAACAGCCTCTCTAAATCCCTGTTATGATAAGATCCCCAATCCAGAAAAATCCCCTGTCTTATTCCTGGAAGGAATGAGTGCTACACAGAGCGGCCAAGATCAATCACAGCAGACAGGCCTTGAAAGCTTTCACCCCTCAATCTATTAGCATTAATTAGATCATAAACTTTGTGTCCAATCATATTTCTGCATAGCTGAACATGCTTCATGATGGATATGGAAATTATCAGAAGCCACTCATCCAGGCAGCAAACCCCCTGCTCACTGAATCTAGTGGTTGGGCCCTTATCTGAATCTATCCTCTCTGGCCCTTATCAGAGGATTCCCCACCCTACTGAGTTGCCCTTATCTGAACCTTTTCTCTCTGGCCCTTATCAGAGGATTCCCCACCCTACTGAGAAACAGTTTAATCCCCCCCTACTGAAAAACCCGGTTTATCCAGAAAACTCCACCTTGGCCCCCTCATCCCTCTTTCCCTCTATATTTATCCCAGGCTGTAAGCTGCAGGTGGGGCCTAGACTTCATTGGATCCCCCCTCTGCAGGTTTCTTCCAGTAAACCTGTTACTGCTGAGCTGCCCCTCACCTCTCTCCTTATTTCCATCAGTTTTCATCTCTTTTCTTACACTTCATTGAACCCAAGCATAAGAATGCATAGTTCAACTTGGGACTTTGGGTCTTCAATATAAAGGTTTTCTTATTCTGTAAGAGTTGACCATTATCCATTATGATGGGCAGGAATGGAATCTGATCCTACATTATTGAACCGGTTGTAATATCTTACCAGTTCCCTCACTAA